>VWYP01013098.1:105722-196835 GCA_013400435.1 Pycnonotus jocosus
GTCCGGGATGGGCAGGAGAGCCGGCCGTTCGCTCTGGAGAAAAGCTGTAATTCACCAGAGGCCTCTCGTGTTTTGTTTTCACTCAGTTACTACGTTGGAAAAGGTGTCTGAGTTGTTGTCCATCCTTGACCAAACACCAAATCAAATAGATCATGGCATTAAGTGCCATGTCCAGTTATTTCTTAGTGTGGCCGGCAGGACCAGGGAGGTCATTCTTCCCCTGTGCTGGGCACTGGTGAGGCTGCACGTTGAGTGCTGTGTCCAGTTCTGTCCCCTTAGTTCAGGAAGGACATTGAGACACTTGAGCACATCCAGAGGAGGGCAACAAGGCTGGTGAGGGGCATGGAACAAGCCCTATGAGGAATGGCTGAGGGAGCTGGCGGTGTTTAGCCTGGAGAAGACTCAGAGATGACCTCATCACTCTCTACGACTTCCTGAAAAGTGGTTGTGGTCAGGTGGGGGTTGGTCTCTTTCTTCAGGCAGCAGCTAACAGAACGAGAGGACACGGTCTTAAGCTGTGGCAAGGGAAATAAATACAGGCTGGATATTAGGAAAAAGTTTTTACAGAAAGGGTGATAAAGTATTGGAATGGCCTACCTGGGAAGGTGGTGGATTCACCATCTCTGGATGTATTTAAGAAAAGACTAGATGTGGCACTTGGTGCCATGGTTTGGTTGAGGTTTGGGATGGGTTGGACTTCATGATTTTGGAGGTCTCTTCCAACCTAATGATTCTGTGATTCTTGAACACCTCTAGAGATGGTGACTCCACCACCTCCCTGGTCAGGTCATTCCAGTGTCTAACCAGAAGACAATCTTCTTTTGTGAAGAAATTCCTCCTACCACCCAACCTAAGCCTTCTCTGGTGCAGCCTGAGGCTGTGTCTTCTTGTCCTGTCACTGATTGCCTGGGAAAAGAGTCTCACCCTTACCTGGCTACAACCTCCCCCAAGCCACCTCTTCTCAGGGCTAAAAACAACCTCCAGTGTTGTGACTAGTGTTGGCACCAAAAAGAAGTGGGGACAGAGAGAATGAAGCATGGAACGAACAAAGTCTGGGGAGGGGGAACAAGGCGTTCACAGCCAGGCTGAGCAGTGCCATTGGCGTTGGGCATTGGAGCAGAGGTTTCAGCAGAGCGATGAGCAGCTGGGGCAGGGCAGCGAGCAGGAGGAGGAGAGCACCACACTGGGCTTGGCCATTCACCATGTGGTGCCAGGAGCCAGGGCTGGCCCTGTGCCATCCTCTGCTGGCCCTGGAGAAAAACCTGTGGTGGGCTCCCTCCAACACAGACCTACAGGTCGTGTTAACATCCATCCCACACTCTCTTTAAACCAAATAACGTTGGGAAAACCAGCTCTATCACATCACATTTCAGCTCTCGGCACTGCCAAGAAATAAAAATTTATTTACAGAATCTGTCTCTTAGCCTCAGGAGTAAAATATCCATCACTCTCCAGCAGTAATAGTCAGCAATGAGCCATCATTTCATCCTGCAGTGCTTCTTTCCAGTTACTTATAGCCTTCTCAGAAGTGACCTTTGGGGCTGAATGTCTCATGCATGTGTCAGCTCAGAAGTGAATATGAGAAGTCTAATAAAAATCAAATTGGGTGTTCTTAAGTTATCTTAATGTGGAAAAAATTGTGTTTTTTCCCAGCTAAATCATTTTTCAAATGCCTATTTTATGCTTGATTACAAAATGACTTTCTTTTAACCTTCCGACTTTGCAGAGAGTGCTGCAATGAATAAATTTTTTCTCTTTATTTGTGGAAATTTGATTTTGAAATAACAGTCAAAAATGTTTTAAGATAGCCTGCACAGGATATTATTTTATTTTGATTTTTTTTTCTTCCTCTTGTTCTACTGTTCATGGAAACAGCTCCTTGTTCTGTAGACTTCATTAGTCAAACTAATAGTTTTGTGTGAATAGTGTATAAAATCCCACCTTTGCAAGCTGCACTCAGTGGTTCCTATGTTGTCAGATTTTACTCCAGATTTACTGGATTTAGTATGTATTTACTATTATTCATCCAAATAGCTATTTAATGGCTATTTTATAGAACTACCTATATTGCTATATGTTAGGAAACAAAGAAGAGTGCCATGAATCATGCCTTTGAAGCTTAAGAGCACTCCAGTAACTTCATCTCTAAATGAGTGTTACACTGTGGATAAATACATAAACAAATTTGTATCCATAAAGTCTTGAATTACTTCAATATATCCTGTTTTAAACAAACAGCTTAATTGTGTAGACATTTCATTTTGTTTGTTTGTTTAACAAACCATATGAACAATTTGTTCCCTACTCCAGTGCCTACAGAAGTTCTTGGCAGTTCACCAAGCCTAATCTTTGGATCCTCAGCCTGTGGTTAGGAGGGCAGAGGGGACATGGAGAGGCTGAAGAAAACTTCTGTGGGATTTGAGTCACTTCATGCCTTCTTCTATTTATGAGAAAAACAAATTGAATATAGTGGGTCTGTAAGTGTGAGACTACGAGTCAAGTATTTCTCTCCTTGTGCCACAGTCAGTGATGAATCAAAAATGTTGGGTGCTATTGATAGATCTCTAAAGCTGCATTCTTTATAAAGGAAGTTCTGGAACTGCTCGTCAATTTCTATGAGGCAGCAGTAAGATCACTTTAAAAACTTAATTTTTTTTAACTTGTTTCATACTAAATCATAATACGAAGCAGTTCACATGCGTATTTCTCTCTGCCAAAAAGAGAACCTTTGTTCTTTATAAATTTCCACTTCAGCGATTTTGAAACCTTTTCCTCTATCCCAGCAATCAACTTTTTGTTATATTTTAATATTTATGACAGAGAAGAATCATTGCATTCTGTTCTCAGCCAAGTATCATCAGCTTAAGGAACTAAGGTTCCAAGCCATTAGGAACATTGTCTATGGTACTCTATCAGCAAGTGAACTAAAGGTGGTGAAAGAATTGATAGAAGAAAGCTGGCAAAGCCATGCTGAAAGTGCAGTTGATTTTACATTTTTGCAGTAGTGACTGCAGAGATTTTCCTAATTAATTTTCAAATGTGTTCACTCTTTCATGCCCCTTAAGGAAGCAAGAGAAGTGAAAACTAATTAGATGAAGTGTTTTTAAATGACAGACGGCATTAGAACTAATTGTGGCAAAATACCAACCCAGCTGAGTTAACCTAAGTGTTGATAGCAGCTTTCAGATCCTGTGGCCCCCTTTGCGTGTGCCACAGCAGCAGCCTGTCACCAGGTCTTGGTGTCAGCCACTTCCTTGCTCAATAGGAAGGGGCCTTGCCCAGTTGTTTTGGAGTGTTGTTGCTTGCTTCCTACAGCTGCAGGTATGTGTTTGTGTATGCCAGCTTCTTCAGATATCAACAGTAATCAAGTCACATTAATTATCTTGATGGATTAATCTAATTCATTGCCAGGAGCTCTCTCCTTCATGAGATAAGCATTTGCACTCACACTGACTTGCTAAGTGCCATAAATGCAGACAGGAGGGCAACCCATTATTAATATAATGACCTAGCTTAATTAGTTCAATGGAGCTGAGGGAACATTAGCTCTAGTTGTTGAGGTCTTGCAGAACACGTATAAAATAGATTGAAGTGCGCAGATTCATATTTGTCTAATTCCATAGAGAGCTTTCTGCATATCCATTTACTAATCAGTTCTAAACTACGGAGAAGAACTGCCTCCTTTGTAAAAAATGGTTATTAATTTTCCTTCCTAAAATAGCAGCATCAGGGTACTTTGCCATTAGACATAAAGAAATTTTTTCTGTCTTTTTATTGAACTCATTTAGCTTCTCAATTGCAAATTTTCATGTCTATATGGTTTTGAAATGTGTGCATTTGTATATTCAGCGGTGCATGCTAAAGAGTTCTGAGACACTAGCACTTATGTTCCTGCTTTACATGCTGAAGTGCTCTATATTCAAACATATTTAAAATTGGACAAAGCAGAGTTATTAATATTTCTGTCACAACTCTGAAATGTTCCTCGTCATTTAATAAGAAACTTCTATTTGAGGGAAAACAGAGAAAAAAAAATCCCTCACTAGTTGAATGTCAGCAGTAAATGCCAGATATTTAGTGAAATCATTGTAACAGAAAAGGGAGATGAGCTATTTTACTGCTTTTGTAAGATAACACCCAATGGGCGCTCTAGGTGGGATTGTTTTGCCATGTTCATAACTTTGATCTGATTCCAAAGTCAAAAATTTGAGAACTGTTTTAAAACTTAAAAAATTTGGAATACTGTCTTTTGATTTTTATCATGTAGCTAGGGTGGAAAAAAAGGCATTTGTCACTTGATATTCCTCATAACTTAAGTGAAAAGAAACCTGTTTTCTCTCCTGTCTGCCAACATAATGCTAGGTTTAATCAGTCTCTGCTTCTCAAACCTTTTTGGAAAAAAAAATTTTAAAAAATTGTAACTTAATTATCAAAGTACTTTTGTGCAGTTGGAAATACAGCTCTTTGGACTTGATGTGAATATTTTTTATACTAGGTTTATATAGCACTTTAACACAACAGCACTTAAATGTACCTAGATGCTGTAATAGCGTTTCCCCAGACAGGAAAAATGAAGTGGAAAGAATGTCAGACAAGATCTTAAAACTCATTGTAGATCTGAATTCTGGTTCTGCATCTACTTCCTTTAATCCATTGCAGTTTAAAATACAGAAAATTCTAGATGCTAGAAGGTGAATAAAGAGTGAGAAGACAGAAGTGAGCTAGATTACCCCCTTACATACATGCAATCTTCAGAAACCTTTCACTGAGAGTGCACTGAAGGTTTTAATGCTCACAATGGCTGCCAGTTTTATACATCCACATCTGCCAAAAAAAACCCCCCAAAAACTAAGAGGCAGAAGAACACTGATGGGTTTCATTTTTAGAGGAGCAGAATGCCCAGAAAGGTGTTGCAGCAACCTTTTCTCATGCCTTCAAGCGTCTGCCCTGTATAGGACAAATCATCATGCAGAAGAGCTGCTCTATCATTGCAGTTGTCAGTGTGCATTCCAGCCAGCTGGTTGGAACCTCAGGCTCTTGCGGATAAATATAATTTCCCTATAAATGGTTCAAATAGGGGTGAGGCTTCAACTGTGCCCCTGCAATAGGTACACCAGGTGTAAGGGCTGGGGGCTATTTCTGAATTACCACAAATTACTCAGCAGACTACAAGATGAAGGAGGGAGATAGCATGGCATTCCTCTTCCTCCTGGGCTCTAAATAAAAGAAATGTTGAAAATAGTTGATTATGTATATCTACACATAATCTACAGAACAAAAGTCCAAACTATTAATTCTGGCAAGCTGTTAGATTGTATGAAAATATTATCAGTTTACACTTTTTGGCAATTTCTCCTCTTCGTTTTCTCCTTTTTGTCCCAACACCTACACTGGATTTTGAAATATTTATGATGTTTACCACCAGGCTTTCCCTAATGCTTTAAACAGCAGGAATAAACTGGACAGTCCACCAAGAGAATGAGCCTTTCAGCATGAATGGGGAAAATTATTTTCCAAATTGATATTTGAACATATGATATACCAAGTGCTTCTTTCCAAACTGATACAGAATAGTAAAAATAACTGACTGTCATTCATAACAGAAGTTTTGACCTCCAAGCTCCCTTCAATAATACACAAAGGTTGTGCTGGGACTCACCCTTGAAAATTAGTGGATGGCACACACAAATAAAAAGTGGGTACACTGGTAATGAACTTAATCCCTAAATTCATCTTCCAGTAATGAAAATAATTTTTATGGGTTTGAGAATCCTGAGAGTAAGGCAGGAGCAGTAAGCTTTTTATCCCACCCATGTAATAAGTCAAGGCTGGGACATCATCAGAATCACCTGTGAAAAATCTGGTGTTCATGGAGGAAATGGTCCTGTGGTGCTGCATACACAAAGTGTGGGCATCACCACAAGTACAAAGTTCCCCATGCACCCATCCATGTTCCAATGGAAGTGGTGATTATTTTTTAATGCTCTGTGCTGAATCCAGAGCTATCTGATATCTTGGCCACGTAGCAGAGCAATTTACCACCCCTAGAGATGAGTGGTTTGAGAATCCCTAATTAATTTCATAAAAAATAGGACATGAGGATGCTCTGCTCAGTTAGTATGGCAGCATTTCTGTAGACACACAGAAGCACCCACGAACAAAGAGTGTCTAATCCCTAGAGCAAAGATTCTGTGTGTGCCTGTCTTGGATTGCAATCATGCAATCTAAATTCTGTCCCACTCCCTCACCCCTGTTTAGGTGACTGTACCTGCTCTATTTGTGTCGCATCTAATAACTGTAATTTTGAATCGAGTCAGTCTCCAAACTGCAACTGATCTGTGTGTAAGGGTCTAATTAAATTTCAGCTCTGCTCTAGGTGATTATGTGCTATTTTGGATCTTATCCCCAAATGATGACTCTTAATTTATTAAGAAAATACCAACAAATTTATCTTCATTATTGTAAAGAAAACACAGGAACTCAAATGGGTACAACCAGTGTAAAAAGGGCAATAGTAGTTCAGAACTCTTGTAATCAGAGTTCCTTCCTTTTTAAGTTAAATTTAATAAGGTGTAATTCACGGAGAGAGTATTTTTCAGTATTTGTTCTAATAAATGGAGCAAAGATCTGGAAGAAAAACTTATATAAAACAAAATACGAAGAGAAGAAAGATGTAAGTCTTGAATCCACAAAGGACTTGCAGAAATACAGCCTTTGCTAACTGCTGAAAGCTGTTAAAAGGTAGCTTGGCATATTGGAACAGATTAATAAATCTTTGATTTAAACACACTGCCAGCCCTGACTTGCAAAAAACCTCACAAGTTCAATATTCCAGAATCTAAGACATAATGCTTTACTCTGACATCCTCAAAAAGTGGGAAATCCTTAGTTTTCTGCTAGTTACCAGTTTGTCTTGAACTTACTTTCCTGGTTTGGGTCTGACTGTGAGACATGAAAAAACACATATCAAGCACCACTCAGCAACAGCCTCCTCTCATTAGAGGCTGAGATACAATACAGTGAGTGTAAAGCCCAGTGGGTGGGACTAGAGGAATAAGGAATACAGGGAGGAGATAAGAACAAGGGAATTCCTGAGAATAGCAGAGATGAGGCTGGAGACACTCCAGTGAGTCTGAAAACAGCAGAGACACCAAACCAGATCTTCAGTTTTCCTGAAATGATGTGACCCTGTGGGGTTGCAACCTGACCCCACTGAAGTCAGTGAGGACTTTGCCAGGACTGGGGTTGGGATTACATTCCTGGTGGACCAAACTGAGCTCATACCTTGCTATCTGCTTGATGAGACCTGTGGGCTTCATACAAAAGACCTTCATGTTACTTCCCTTAAAAATAAACTGACACAACAATGAAAACTTTGCATTTTTTTAACCATTTTAAGCAAATTTATTCTATTTATTATACTGTAAGCATGCCTCATAAATCTTGTACCTTATGCATACTAAAATAACATAAATTGCACAAGGAGGACAATTAATACCTAAGCAAGATTAACTTCTTATATATTAGATTGTAAAGACAATCTGGAATGGGGCTGTCTCTGAATTTATGGCAAATAAAACTCAGAACTGCGCCTGGCTGTTCCAGCACAGTAAGAAATGTGGAGTGTTCATCCTGCCTCTGGTAGGTTTAGAAACCATAAACTCTGTTTTGGCATTTTTGTGCAGACCCAGAGGGACACTCAGCATTGCAGCAAGTTCAGCATGTAACCTCCTGCCTGGGTTCTCTCTGCAGTCAAACTTGACCAGAATTTCAGTTTTCTCTCGACTGTGGCCTCATAGGCCATGATTTGAGCAATGAAAGGAAAGGGAAAAAACCCAAGAAAATCATGCTTTGTATGTAGTGGCTAAGTAGAAATTTCAGATGGCAAAAAGACTCTAGACATCATTTAACAATATTATGCTATAATTTCTGGTTTAGCAGTCCAGTAATGACAACAATATGCAGCAGATAATGCCTGAATTCGTGAGAGAGAAATATTTACAGATTAAAAGGTCTAACCTTTATGTTTCTAAATTAAATATAAACAGATAGCAGCAAAAAATTTCCACAGTTTTGTACAATCAAAGTACTTGCAGGAGACCCTTCATATTTTGAAGTTGAATTCTGGCCTTAAATCCATGTCAGTGTATATTTTCTTCCTCTATTCGTGGTCTCTAATTCCTTTCTGGAAAAATTCCACAGAATTTCAAAATTGACTGAGTTGTTCGGTTTTTTAAAGATTCTTTAGAATAGCAACTCGGTGGGCAAGAGAGCTGCGGATTCCCTCGACACCATGAATTAAAGGAGAAATGACAGCACCCTCTGCTGTCATTTTAGATTACTACCTTAAAGATTGCTCTGTTAATCTCGCTGGTTTTATCTTTCCTGGGCAAAAGATGACAGAATCTTTGGTTCATAATTTTTATTTCATTTTAGGAGGACCATGACTGCCTTGTGCTTTATTTCTATTTTGTTGCATTGCAAATGACTGTTATATTCTACAATTCAGATCTAATCTGTCTTTTGGGATCTAAAAGGAACTGAAATTTAAAATCTATTAATTTAAATTAATTCTCCTTATGTGAGATAAGATTTACCTTTCAAAATATACCTTGTCTTTCAATAAACATGGTTTTTATCATATGGGCACTGAATTTCAACATATGTTTTCTAAAACCCACTCTCTGACTGATGAGGCAAAGAGCCCAACAGGTTTAATCTTCACATATTTAATTCATACAGCTGACATTGGGGAGCTGCACAATTGAAGTTACATCTCCCTTTTCCCTGCTGCAGACACAGGTGATTCTGACACTGAGCTCCCAAGGATGTAGCTGTGTGTTGACTACAGAGACCGGAAGAGATTTATTTCCATGATTAAGTACTGAGGTAAAATTTGAATTATATTAAATGAATATATACTCTATCTCTCTCTAATTCCCACTTCCCTTCTGTGATGGACATATGGTTTTGTTTCTGAGTTAAATAAGTTCTAAAATAAATGATCGCAGGAACTTTATTTATGTACTTATAGAGGTTGACTTATTTGCTGCAGACCTTATCTGATAGTTGCTTTTAATTCCTTCACACACATGAAGAGAGTGAAATATATTGAATTTCTAATACTGTGATTTACACAAAAGCATGTGTGTCTCCAGACTGTGGGATACTGAAGGTGAAGCTCTGGACCAAGATGGAGCTCTGGACCAAGTCCAAGAAAATCCTTTACTTCAAAACTTCATGTGAGGTATTAAGACAAAAACTGATTAAGTCTTCCTTTATATGTAAGGTCTGTTTCATTAAATGAACTTCAGAGTTCAGTTTCAGGTTTTCCAGCTACTGCTTCTTCTTTCCAGAGGAAATTTAGTGAGTATCCTGTCCTCTTTCCTTTTTTTTTTTTTTTTTTTTTTTTTTTTTAATGCTCAGTATCAACATTTTAGATTGAAGTGCTAGAAAAGATTCAACTGTATTCATGAAAAGAAACTGTTCTGCTGGCCATGGTTTTAAAACATTGGGTATTAGTACTCATTCATGTTCTTGAATAAAAGTGATTTTCAGGAGAGAAATGTGATGTAAATATGGGTAACGTACATGAAATACTAAAATTTTGTTTGAGAGAACAAACACATAATTATCCCAGCATTACTTTTGCTTCACGTAATTTCCCAGATTTTTTAGCATGCAGTAAACCAACAAAACCAGTGGGGAATCAACAGGACAGAACTGATCAGGTTCTCAGTAGGCATCAGCTGGTACATAAGGATCACTAGTGCTGCACATGCATACATTAGCGAGTATCCGGGCCAGGATTCCTCATGGAAGGTACAGGCCCAAGGCTAAGTCCCATATGGTTGGCTCAGTTCAGTGTCTGTGTCTATTTCTGGCAAAAATTCCTAGGGGATTGACCAGAATGGCGTCTGCAGTGAAGTTGTGTTTACTGTGTATATACCTGTAGACTTTAGAGGCAAATGAACCTGTGCCCTGTCTCCAGACCTGTCACAACCTGGGTCTGCTTTTAGTTACCATATTGCCATCTCAGCCTCACTTCACAAGTGAGTTGATTCCTTTTCCCTCTGTCCTGTGTTTTCTTGTTGGCTGATGGGAGAAAAATGAAATCCACATTCCCTGGCCACAGCCTTGGTCTTCCCATCCCTTCCTCAGCAGCACATAAGGCTTCCAATGCCACTTCCACCTGACAGTGCTTAGATGCTTCATTGTAAGTGTGCCTGTTAATGCGGGGCCAGGGCCCTGGAGGAGCGAATCGAACCCGGGGGAAATTTCTGTACGCGATTGTTCTCCGCGTTCTTTCGCTGTTCCTGCCATCCAGCCCTGTCCCAGTCTGTGTTCTCCCACCGCTTCATGCCCGCTAGGTGGCAGCAAAAAGGCGCTGTTGGGAGCCGAGGGGTTCGCAGGGCTGCTCCATCCCGCTCCCGGGAATCTGCAGGGCAGGGCCGGAGTCGGGCTGCTGCTGCTGCTGCTGCTGCTGCTGCTGCTGCTGGGCAAGGGGGGAAAACCCTGGAGACCTTCAGTTGTACAGATCCGAAACTACGAGCTTGCTAAGGAATAAATCCTTCTCAGAATTTAGGAAGATGTAAGGAAGGCGAATTGCTTTGTCGAAACCACAAAATGGGTAGTAGGGAGTTCTTGGGGATTTTCTCCTCGAAAACACTTCCAAAACCAGGAAAGGAACATTCCCGTGCATTGCTGTCCTCCACACGCATTGTCAAATGTGTGGAGGTTTCCATGTTCAGCTCATTCCGTCAGGATATGCTACATATGGTAAAGGCAACCCTAGGGAAGGTGCCAGAGGTCAAAGAGGGCACTAAGGTAAAGGCAGTTCATGTTGTGCTGACATTATTCCTTCATTTAAAAATACCTACATTTAATAAATTAACTAAGCTATCTGTTGGCATGAAAATTTAGATAGAAGCTTGAAGACTCAAACATGGATCTCCTTCTGGTACACATCTGTAACATGTCTACCACTAAAACTTAGTAAAAAAATATGAAACTTCTGATCTCATAGTTTTCCTTTTCTATATGTGGACAAACTCAGTATTTTTTAAATGGAAGATGAGATTATTTTTGGTGAAGGAAAAAAAATAAAAGAAAAAAAGAAATGCCTTAAAATAATTGGAGAATTTATATGGGAAAGGAAAGAATACAAAGAAAAATCTCTCATTCAAATTACAGCTCTGCTTGATTCAAGGCAAGCCTTGATTTCAATGGACAGCTTTACCGGAGACTGAGGTCTCTATGTGAGATCTACTGGGCCACTGAAGGGACACAGTGATGCAGTCTGTGCCTACCCAGCCTCTGCCTCTTTGCAGGTCTCTCTCGGCATGTTAATCAAAATTACCACACTACAGGAAACATCTTCTGCTGAAACATTGTTGCAATATATTTGGCTAACAAAAAAAAAAAGCATCTTTTGTTTGGAAAATTGCTCCAGGAACTCCTGACCATCTTTGTTCAATGGAGCAGGAGGGCCATGATTTGAGCATAAAAACAGCAAGCTCAGCGAACTGCCTGACTTCTCGTGCACATACAACTTCCCAGCTGCTGAAGCCTGATAAAAAGAGTGGCAGAATTACTGTGGAGTCTTTTGGTGCCAACCAAGTAGCACTGGGAAAGATGCAGTTTGCTTCTCTTCTCCAGCTCCTCAGCTTTTTAGCTGCAACAGTTCAGATTTCTTTGGAGAAATCCTCACCATAGTGCAGTTTTGTTGAGTTCTTATTGTTCTGCATGAGAAAAGCAGAGCAAGGAAAGAAAAAGAAACAAGCAAACAAACAGAACAAACCCAGTAACTATTAAAAGAGAAATGGTCCAAGAGCAATGGTTCAAGAGCAAAAATTCAGAAAATCCCCATCAAACAGGATAACTTATATTAGCTTTTCATTCCTGCATTCCTGCAGGTTTGATTCAGAGGAAAAGCAATCAATAATTTGCGTATTTTCATCATCTTAACAACATCCCAGAGGAAATAATTTCACTGGGATAAACTGTTCAGCAGTTTCTGTGGTATATTAACCACAAACAAGCCTTTCTTGAATGTCAGACCTTTACTTCTGCTCTCCTTTTTGTCTCTATTTTTTAAAAGCAATATTGAAAACAAAACAACAAAACAAAAGCCCTGCTTTATTTGACCATTACTTAACTTCATATCCTTTTCACAAGACAAGTTTGCCCTGGAACCCAATCCCTGTGGCATTTCCATTTCCTCACATAAATTGTTATTTGTCACAGTTCCTGCATTTATGTTATAACTGTATCTTGCTCCATTTTTAGATTTCACTGTAAAAAGAATGATTTAAATCAAGGTGAATACATTTCTGTTACTGTAGTGGACTTCACAAAGGCTTTTCCTGATGTCAGATCTTCTCTAGGCTCTTGACAAATACCATTGCTTTTGTAGATGATTTTTCCCACTAACAGGATATGTAGCCTTTCACCTCTAAGATGCTGTTTTGAATCCTGCCCTTCTCAATTGCCAAACAACTGTCAAAGAGGAGCAATTTAGATTGCAAGACTTGGAGAATCTTGATCTAATTTCCAGGGAAAAGATGTTCAGACAGCATAGAAGTCCCTTTCTTCTGAGATTGACCTTGCTCACTGAAGAGTTAATAATCAGAAACTAAAGTTAGACCGGCTCAGTTATGAAATAAAGTCGACATTCTCAGTAAGTCATGCAATTAAGGATCTTACAGATTTAGCAGACTTCAGGGTCAGAGAGAGGGTATCCAATGAGCAGAAGCTTGTGCTGTACATGCCATAGTAATGGAAGCTTTAGTGCCTTTGCTTTACCTTCACCATTAAGAAGGGTGGGGTGGCTGCAGCATCCCCAGCACACCCAATAACTGTTGGGTGCCTACCAGTGCTTATCCCAAACCAGGGCTTATGAACAAGCAGAAATAACACAAGTTTCCTTTTTGTAATCCTGAACCATACCTATCCCGTGGTTAAACAGAGTATTGTTATCATGTTCTTCACGGATGATGGTCCAGGAGAGGCAGTGGTAATAAACCCTCTTGCCCTGTGCAATTTCATTAACCTTTCTTGTTTTGTGCCTATGAGCTTTGCAACCTCAAATGTCACCTTATTTTCTGCCATCAGATGCATGAGTTAGTCATGCACAGTTTTATTTATAAATATAATATCACCTTGTTTATTTGAGCCCCAGAGATTTTGGATAAACACAGAGCCTTAACAAATGGGGATGCTGGGGCAGAGCATAAAGTTCAGCATTTTCTGAGCACTCTGTGCTGCCTTAGTAAGAGCAGGAAATCATCCTAAACAAAGGAAAGACCATAAAGAGAGCAAGCAGAAGCAGGACTCAAATAATCCTAAGGTTTTACACACACACACACACACACACACACACATTTAAATTCAATTACATTAAAAAAATACAAAACCAAAACCAACTCCCCAGAACTCATAGACACTATGCATAATGCATGGAGACAGGGAAGAAAGAGCTGCCCTGACCCATACGGTGCTGGGACAATAAAGATATTGCAGCTGAGTCTTGCCAGTCCTCCTGCTGGTGCTTCTCATCTTTGCCTTTTTTTGGGAGAGGAAAGGGGGATTCCAGCTGCCCTGGCGCTGCCCCAGTGAGCCATTATATTTTTCTGTCAGCTACTCTGGATAGACAGTGTTCAGGAATTTTCCATTTTTTGGGCTACAAAACAGTCCTTTTGCTTCTGGCAGGTCTCTTCCTTTTCTTCCTGGTGCCTGCTGAGGTGAAGAAACTGCAGTGTTTCACAGCACTATCTAGGGAATCCATGAACAACTTCCCCTTGGCTAAAGCAGTCTCTGACAGACCTTTTGTCCCTGACATAATTATAAATGTCCTACTTTGACTTCACAGTCTTCAACCATCTTTTTCTCACACCTTTTGCTGCCCTTCTGACGTTTCTGGTTTTGTTGACTTTTTTCCCAGCATTTTGCTATTTCTTTGGCTGTGTGATGTTGTGTGGATCCTACTGATTTATATCTTTACTGTGTCTTTATTTCTTCCACACCTCATCCTTGAGATAACTCATCATTTTTTGCTCATCAGGTACTTCTGGCTTGATAACAAATTCCTTGAAGTCCATCATAGTTACTTATCATTCCTACTCCAAGCCTATGCAATTCTCTTCTGTATTCAGTGACATCCATATCCCTCCCTTAAAAGATCAACAAAAAATTCATGTTTGTGCATATCAGGACAGAATTTGGCGTAAAAAACTTCAGTTTTTCCATGTGTTACTTTGAAAAAACACCACCTTAAAATAGAAATATGAAAAGAAGTCAAGGTTTTCCCCAATCTACATTTCTCACTAGAGCAGAGATATTTATTATCTTAGTGATGCAGGTTTTCACTTGTACCCACTATCCTGAAAGATCCAGATAGGTGTTTCTCAGGAGCTTAGGAATGTGATGTCATGGAGTGTTTTTCTGAGGCTCTCAAGATCCCTGCTTTGAGCATTCACCTGCCTTCAAACCTTTCCTACCTTGCCTCAGATCACCAAATCTGCTGTGCCTTTTTAGTTCTACCCACTCTGTTTTGGTGATATTCCCATCTGCTATATTCCTTCCCTGTAGCTGGGTGGTCAGCCAAAGTCTTCTCTATTCTTGGCTGTCCTTGCAGGATAAAGGGAAAGAATCAGAGCTCCTCCTTTATTCAGGATTTCAAAAGTTCAGTCTGCATTTACCAGATGTAAACAAGAAAAAACTGTTGTCAAAAGAAAATAACAAGATGAGGAATAGTATGTAGGATAGCCACATTTATCCATAAAAGTCTCTGCAGTCCAGATATCTGTCTCTAATTCATCATAGGAGAAGAGTGGAGAAGGGAATTTGCCTAGAGGAAGAAATGGGGCAGAAAACTTTAGCCAGGTCAGCATTCCCCTCTGCAAATCCCTGGAAAGGTAGAAGGGATCAGAGCAATGTGTCTCCTATCTCCCTCAAGTCTGCATTACACTTCTGTTCTCCAAGGCATCCGGAAAAACACAGACCAAGCTGTCCTATGTGCATCACGTTTGAGTTCCATCTCTGAACAGAAGGAAATGGGGCCCTGGACCTCCAAATCCTTGGAAACAGAATGAGGCAAGCCACTGGGGACCTAACTGAACCAAAAGGGGAAAATTCTGGTTTGGATTTTGAGAGGTTTGCAACACAGGCAATAAAAATTTCCCCAGAGGTAAGTATGAGCAACTGCACTGCAGCAGCCTAGTGCTTGTTGTAGGACATTATAATGGCAACTGGAGAATTCCTTTATGTATGTTGTTGCAAAATGGTACTGAGCAATATTTATGAGTATATTCTTGGATATTTTTCCCCCTGGAAGTGACTAATCCTGTGCAGATTTACCAAAAGTTTATCAGAATGTCAGGCAGTGCCAAGGAGCAAAGCAGCCAGTGCAGATACTGCAGTGAAGCTGTTAGCAAGGACACCTGGCACAGAAAAAAAAGGTTAAAACCCCCCAGTTTCTCTTGTGCTTTAGTAGAATTTCTTGACAATATAAGATTACTTTCTTAAGGAACAAAGGAAGGGCCTTTTCAATGAAGAAGGGTCATTTCTACTGACAGTAGGCTTCCAAATTCCGAATAAGAAACAAAACAGCCAAATATATTATAAATTATATATTTTGTATATTTACATATATATAAAATATATTTTATACATTTAAATACTTAAATATATTTACAATATATTGTAAAGAGCACTACACTATCAAACTTATATTTTTACAGCAAATGGGACATACTTGAACACTTCAGATTCTTTCTTATAGTTGTCACTTGCACAGACACTGCCCTCCTCATTATTGTGCATGAGATTTGTAAATTCTTCTGCTGGAGCTACTGAAATGTTCATTTTAAAACAACAAACAATATTTCCCCACATGCCAAAGAAAATGGGAATTTTAGCATCTTAAGCCTTCCCCAGAGATGGCAGGATTCCCTTGGTTTGTGTGTTACTCCACAGAGTTGCATGTTATGCCAGTGGGAGGGAGGGAGGGGCGTCTCCTTTGGTTTTTTTCCACTAATTTCACAGTGAAGAGCTCTTTTTCTCCAGACTCCTATGACAAGTCTTCTTGTTTCCCGACTTTGCTCATCATTCATTTTTGAATCCACCAGGTAGGACAGCTTTGTACATGGCAGGGAAACAAAAGTGATTACATTTGCCCAGACTCCTGTGGCAAGCAGCAGATTTGAAAGGAGGGAGCATGACAGGTTAAGGCTGGTCTCCTTCAATTTTGGTCTTTTTTCAGAAAACCCATTGCTTCCTGCCAGTCAAAAGTTTCTGATCCTCCTCTGCTCTCTGCTCCATTTAGTGCTTGGTTTCCCTCTGCCACCAAGATCTGTGTGTGGGCTGCTTCTCATGAAGGACAAAGGTTCAGCTCAGCCACCAGCCCTGTGCAATCAGGGCACTGCTCCTCTGCCTGACTGTGACTCAGAAACAGCTGGGGGCCTCCTGCCCTTGGTGCTTGGCTCCTCTTGCCCCAGGTTCATCTCCTATCACACAGTGCCACGCTGGGCTGCCAACTATTCCACTTAGGTAACACTTGGCATTTCCAGCCCCAGGGCCTCAGCACTGACGCAATTTCCAAAATTATTTTTTAAAAAGCCACAAATATTTTGAATTCCTAGCAACTGAAAAACCCCAAAAGCAAGAAAGCAGCATTCTTCTGCCAGGAAGGGAAGAGGAAAGGCTGCAGTGGGGAGCAGAATGGTGGATTGAACTCTGCTTCATCTTTCTATTCCCTCCTCTTCTTTTAAAACTTGCTGGTAATTCAAGATAATGGGAAAGGGAAGAAAGAAAGAGACAAAAACTGGGGTGGGGGAAATAAATTTTGGAATCCTTTCTCTGGGAATAGAAGTGGAAAAGATCACATAATGCAATGCTGGCATCTTTCTGTCTCTCTTTTCTAGCTTCCCACCTCGTTAAAACCCACATATCAATACAGGTGAGAGGCAGATGCTATTACTTTTTCCACTTCTTCCTTCATTAAAAATAAACAGGGGCATAGTTAATGGTTAATGCTGCTGAGTTCATGGAACAAACAGTTCTCTTTTCCCATCTTGCCTGTAGTTCAATTATGAACTTAGGCTGCCTTCAGGCTACAAAGGGCAAGAAAGCAGGAAATACATATATCCAGAAATGCAGCCAGTGTTTGATGTCTCTGAACTGAAATTAAATAAAATTGAAGTGGAGAATAAAAGCAATATGTAAACCGTGGAGCTTGGAGTCAGATGGAGAAAAAGGAAAAAAAACAGGTCTGAGATAACTGAGCAACATGGAGGACTTCCAAATTCAGCAGTAATGCTAGAAAGCTGTTTTTGTGAAGGCTGTTAGTAAATGATCTTTGAAGCAGTCACAGATTAGAAAATAAATGAACAAACTTTGGCTTATATAAGTGTGCCCTGTGGGTTTGCCAACACTGAACAAGCAAGGTAGGAGGAGAAAAACCAAGACCCCAGGGTCTGGAGCCAGAACAGTGCCTGAGAAACTCAAAAACCCTGTAGGGATACAGAGGAGTCAGAGAACAGATTTCATCCTCACACTCCTCCAAAACACTTAGGAAACTTCAGGATTGCCTTGGAGTATATGGTGCTCTGAAGATCAAAGGTCAGCACGGATCTGTTAGGGAGGTGAAAGCAGAGGTGAAGTGCCATGCTGGAGAAGGATGCTCACACTAATCTGACACGCAGCAGTGCCATAAGCAGGAACTGGACAATGTCACAGACACAGAGAACAGCTTCCACTCCTGATGCTGCAGGAAGGATAAGGAAGTTTTCTCGCTCCATGGTGGAAGGGGACAGTGTGTACAGAAGCCTGCCAGAAGGGGAAGAAGGATTTGGAGCTCTAGCACAAACCAAAACTAGCTCCCCAAATATTTCCTTTAAGCGTGATCCACATTTTTCTGCAGCTCAAAGTGAACCAGATCTCCTAATCTCAGCACTGCTGTGAAACAAATGAGATCAAGGAATCGATCCAAAGTTCACTAAGCATCAGACATATGAACCTAGCTTGCCTTTGGATAAAATAAAATACAGGTGTTGTATTTAAGAACTATACACAAACTAGCTGACTTCACAGAACATACAAGGTAACTATGATCTCAAGAAACCATGAAACATGATGAATGCCATAGGTATGCTCAAAATTGATATGAATGCAAAATTAATAATTATAAGTACCTGATAACACATGCAAATCTAGCTTTTCAAGAGTCAGGTAGGTAGGTAGTCAGGCCAATTTCTAGGAGAAACTCCAGAGAATGTCTAAAAGAGCACTGCGTATTGAAAGAATAATGCACCTCAACATCAGACACATCAAGAGATGTGCAGGATGGAGATTTTGAAGACACAGCACCTGCATACTGCAGACTCTGAAAATATCTAGTTAAGGCAGAGTAAAAAGATGCTGTAATTTTAACCACTGTGTAGATCTCAGAGAACTGTCTTCCCAGTTGGTGCCTTTCCCTGCATCATCTACTGAAATCATCTTGTTAATCAACACATGAGTTTTCTAAAACAATTGAGGGCTAGGTGAACAGTATAGGAAGGACACAGTTTTGAAAGGGGAAAAAAACCCCAGGCAAATAACCACTCCAAAACTCTAAAAGAAATGAAAATTCCAAATAGTTGCTTTACAGTTTTATGCCTTTAATATATAAAGATGATAATCAAATTTAGGTATTGGCATCCAGATTACAGCCAGAATTATTTACATATGTATCCCAAAATCTAGTTATCTTGATACAAAAGGAGTCCTTAAGAAACAACAAAAATAAAGAGCAACTTGAGGCAAAGCACCTCATCAACACTGATATGTTGATACATTTAAGACTGAAGAAGAGAAAGACAAAAGGCTTTAGTGATGTTGGAATATTATCCCTTGTTATTAGAATAACCATGGATTTTCAAACAGAAGAGTGGGTTATTCAAGCCCAAATGCACATTTATGTTTTAGAAAAGAAGAACCCACATACTATTGTGAAACAAGACAAAGATAATACATTCTTCTTTCTTTGGTTTTGGTGTCATTAGCACAGGTGATCCGATTATGAGTGGGATGAATTAATTTTGAAAAAAAACAAAAGCAGAACAATGTATTGATGCATTGTCCAAGGACAGCAAGTCACTAACCTAATGATACCCTTGCTATGTTACTAATTGAAATGTCCTATTAAACAAAAATCAATACTTACAGTCTTTCTCTTAGCTGAGTAGTACGATTGTCACAAAAGCTGTTGTGATTCACATACATTTTTACTGGTTTTCTCTTTGCTAGAATACCAAATCTCTTCTCAGTGAGCGATCTGACCGCTAGTTGGCATTGTTACTTCACTCAAATACATGGCCTTTAAATGAGATGTTGAACTACAAAACCCGACTTCTACGTTTTTGAGCTCTAAGTTTCATTTTGCAACATCTGGACATGGTGATGAGGGAAAAGGGAAGGAACAAGTAATATGTGATTGGAACATTATTTCCCCTTCCTCACCCTGTGTATCTCTTTCAATAAATTTTTAGTTCTACCTTAAATTCTGAAAGAGTGAAGCATTATAAGGTGTATCTGTGGAGGGAAAAAACCCCAAACCAAACCACAGCCATAGTCATGCACACTTAGCTGGTACAATCCAGGCTGTGAGTGTAGATCCAGTTGTATTCCTGGGTCAGGAAGCTTAAAGAACACAATTGTTGAATGCAAACATGAAATAAAAGTAATTTTTTTTTTATGAGCTGCTCTTTTGGCTACACCAGAGCTTTTAGTGGTGTCTTGTGCTCTGAGCTGCTGGTAGCAAAGCAAGTGCCAGGTTTTCTGCATGGCGATTCTGTCAGTCATGGAATAAAACAAGGGTGTTTTTCTCATCTTTCCAGAAAAAGTGGGTGATACCTTTGTGAGTTAGAGTGCAAAGAGGCCTTTAGGGCAGAATCTGCCTGTGCTGCTCAACCCCTGGTCCATTCACTGTCAGGCTACTTCATCACACACAGAATGGGATGTGAGGTTCCTCCTGGCTCTGGTATCTCTGCTGTGTGGGACTGGGGAGCCCCTGCGAGGCTCAGCAGCACAGGTTGCTTCTGGAGGTCCCTGCAGACAGGGAAGTGGAAAAGAGAACAGGTTGTGTCTCTGTGTCCCATCAGTGGGAGAAGGAGAGGGGATTTTCACCTTGTGGAGTCTAACTTCTAGGACTGATATGGAAACAGTTAACGGTTTGGTTTAGCTGCACATCAAACTTCCTTTCAATTAAACCTAACACTTCTGTGACATAGAAGCAAGATTTCAAAAATAGCCACTTCTCAAAGGAAAATGAACACAACCTGAAAAAGCTGCTTTAGAACAATAAGAAAGATGTAATCTCTGTAATACTGCAAATCCTGGCTCATACACAAACCCACAGACTGACACTGCTTGCACATTAACTACAGTGAGTCACAGTAATGTTCTCAAATTAAATTCTCATCTACACTACTGACACACTTTAAGGCCTTAGGTATGTCTCATCAACACTCTTGAGCTATAAAATACATATTACACTTACCCAGCATTACAGAGATTAATTCATTAGTGACTGCAAAGTGCTAGGTAAATGTTTACAACAATTGACCAGCAGGATGTTTTCCAAACATCCTCATCACCAAAACAGAAAGAAATATAAAACGCAAGCAGCACCAATGTGTCGTGGAAAATTAAAGCAAAAACTTCCTTCCATTCTAGTGAATGTTTCAAAACCAAAACAACAAAGGGCAATCAGCCAGGCAGTGGTTTTGAGTAACCTGGGTAACTTGACATCAAGTCTTTCAGAGAGCACAGTAGGCTGATGTATAAGAAAAAATTTTGCAACTGCTTTGCCTATAAGACTTTCTAAAATCTCATGATAAAAAGCATCTGATTCCACAATATCCAAGACATCCCTTGCTGATCTAGATTTAATTAAATTAAGCCACTCACAAAATTATGCTATGCCACAAGGCAGTCCATGAATGATCACAGAAGCTATAGCAAGCCATCCCCTAATTCTCCACTGAATATCTTAGCAACTGCTTTCCTTTGAAGGAGCTGTACATTAGAAATTCTCAATGGGTTGGAGTGAGCAGATGTAATGCTGCTTCAGACACCCAATGCTTGCAGTTTAATCTCCCTCCTCTCAGGGAGAAGCAACTGAAGAATGTGATGGCTCCTAGTCTATAACACAAATCCAATTGTACTCATTATCAAAATCTATATAAATGCAGTCCACTTTATTTAGCATTAAAAGCTTCCATCCTTTGAAGATAAACAGGTTAACAAGCTTTAAAATCATTAATGAAGTAAGGCTTGAGGAATATCTTTCCGAGCAGCATAAACATTGGCTCAGCTAACATCTCATGCCATCAACGAGGAAAGATCACTAGCAGACTCAGGCCAAGATGCTGTGGGAAATAAGTGGAAGGCAATAACAGCTGGAAATATTTGGCACATACAATAAAGTTTTGAAACCCTTTGGATACTGGGTTTCCAAGCTCTTTTTATTTTTTTTTAATTTTTTTTTAAACCACAAAATATTTCATTAGCACTTGTGTGAGAAACAAAGTCAGAAACACCCAGGTGTGGTATGAATGACATGGTTGCCTGCCATGAAATGATACAAACATCCCTCTCCTTCCTCCCTCTCCCCCTCCAATTATCTACTTGCAGAATGCATGTAACAGCACATCTTCAGAGCTAATGTTCTAAGAGCTGGGTAGGAATAAAAATCTGTCTACATACATTACAATTGGAAATCCAGGCTTTTTAGGCTACTTTGATAATTAAATGGGCTTTGTACAGTTGTGCTGTAGGTTAGTCCAACTTTGCATTTCCTAACGGTTTCTGAACACAACAACCAATTTCAGCCACATTTGACAAATGGATTGAGGTTTGAAATTCCTACAGTGCAAGATTTGCATGATGATGGAAGACACCAGCAAATTTCCCTGTGGAGGGAGAGGCTGTGACAGGGAATCAGCATGTCCTTGCTGAGCTGGGTCTTGGAGGACACTCTGCTCAGAACTGGGCATCCCACACAATGCCTTTAGCCCATGCACAAGTTTGCAGGAAGACAACAGTGTATGCAGGGAGAAGAAAGGCTGGAAACAGCAAAAGGGGGAAAAAATCTACTAGTGGAGGCCTCAGAAAAGATGCAACTGTTAAATCAGGAGAGGTTTTTAAAACTGATTTTATTTTATTTATTTTTACTGGCAGAAGGTTGGGATGTAGGATGCTAGATGTGAGTGAACTAGATTTCTCCAGCTTAGAAGAAAAAAATTTTTTTCTACTGCAATTGTTACTAACGATTTAGACATCTCACTCAATCAGATGGAACCTGTTTATCCACTGATCCACTGGTCAGTTGGATGTGGGATGACAAAAGTAAGGACACAAATAGTCATGTATTGTGGGCACAGGAGTCACAGTCACTGCATGGACCTGGCTGTGCTTACTCCACAAATATAAACAGAAAAGATTATTCCTGTCCTGAAAAAAACCCCAAAAACCAAAAAAACCCCCACCATAAATATTTTTCCCGTCTGCCCTAAAATAGTGAAACCCAAAGTAAACATAAACCAACCACCCTCTTTAATGGTGATTATAGCCTTGCTGGATTCTGTGCACAATAACAATGGTTTGAATTTGTTAAAGGTCACAAGGAAAAGTACAGCAACAAGACCTTGTAGCTGGCAGCATGTTTTTATTCCTCAGCTTAAAGCACACACAGTAGCTGGCTACACAGTGAGTGCTACAGGGGGAAAAAAGGAATTAACTATGCACTGTTGAGCAAGGTAAACTGATAGATAAAGGTGTAAACTAATAGATAAAGGTATGACTGCTACCCTCTGAAATTTCATTGCTATTTTACCTGTGCCAAAGCCATCAGGGAAAAAAAGTAAATAGCATTTCTCCTTGACTGTGCAACCTGAGCAGGAGGATTTCTCCTGCTGTCATGTCTCTTGCATACAGAGCTCTGCCATAACAGGGCAGCACAAGGAATATTCAAGGAATCCAGAAAGTTCTTCTCCCCCATGATATTTCTTTATGCCCAAGAAAGGAGGAATAACAGAGAGAAAACAAACTTGGATTCAATCAGTACAGCATGACAAGTACTCAGTTGTACTCAGGGCCTTTGCTTGAGTAAACAGCAGTGTGCTTGTGAAATGTTCAAAACAAAAAAATAAATAGCCTTTAAAGACACAAAGTGTCTGTATAAACAGAGGATGGAGGAACACTACTCGATTACCAATACCTTTTGATGGAAAAAGAAATCAGCAACTCTCTTTTTGGCAGGAATGGAGAACTGGGATGCAGATCCTGCAGCGAGGCTTCCTGCAGTCCCAGGAAATGACACAACAGATGCCCAGGTGCCCACTTTCCACAGAGTACCCACCCAATATTGATAACCAAATAAGGAGCTGAGAAACAGCTGTAGACAAAGCAGCCTTGGACAGAAGACAGCAAAAAGGAGACTGAAGGCACTGCTGCTGTCCTAGATCCCTTCAATAGGCAGGAAAACTTTTTAACAAAGTTTGTTACATAGTTTAGGGGGACAAATCCCCTGATCCCTACAAGAAAGGGGCAGAAGTCTTAGCACAGGATTACCAAAAAATAAATACAGTGCAAGCAGTGATCTGGTTTCCTTTTGAACATAGCAGTTACACATGGATTCTTATCTTCAGGAATTCTCCAAATTAGTTACACAATCCCTTCCATTGGGCTTATCATGCTCAATCTCCCAACAACTTAAACTCTCTCCCTCCAGTTCTGTTTTGAGCTTCACTCTATGAGTGTTCAGGAACCTTCCAGCTTCTGGCCTAAATTAACTAGATAATAAACACTCAACCTGGGATTAATATTCATCTTTTATGTAATTTTTTTCCTTCCTGATACATAACACTCCAATCCATTTAGAAATAGTTGTCCTGTCCCCTTATAAGCATCTGCCAACCAGGCTATAGAAATCAAGATATTTTTATCTTTGTAAGGAATAAAAGAGAAAGGTTTAATCCATTCCTTTCTCTCTAACCAACCTACCAATCCTTGCTGCTACCTGTCTAAATTCAAATTAGGCTTTGTTAAAGCTAGGTAATCTCAGCTGTCCAAAAAAAAAAAAANAAAAAAATTATCCTGGTCACTTACAATGGCTTGGGTATCTCTACAAAACCACCATAGACAATTTTGATTAATCATCATATTCTACTGGGTTTTTTTTCTTCTATGTTTTTATTTGTTTCAAAGACCCAGCAGCAAGAAAAAGCAAGATATTTCACTTCAGAGATGGCTGCTGTGCTGCTTCTGCCCTGCCACAGGCCTTGTGGAATAGGTGTTGTATTCTGGGCCACTTTCTTAAATCAGTGGCAGGATTAGCACACAAGGAGAATGGATTATTTTACAAGATTTATGTATTGCAGAAATATAGTTCTCCTCTGCAATAAGGAATTAACTTTCTCAATATTCCTACATGAACAGATCCTTGTGGTTACATATAAATTGAGAAGTGAAAAAAATCATGTATTTTTTCATGCAAAATAGCCAACAGAGTGTAACTTTTGCATACAGATAAGCGAGTCCTCACCTGGAGTACTGAGTCCTGTTCTGGAGCTCTCAGCATGGCAAAGATATGTTGGTCTGAATCCAGAGGAGGGCCACAGAGATCCTCAGAGGGATGGAGCACCTCAAAAGCAGGAGAATCAGTAATACCAGCTGTCACAGGAATTTTTTTCACAGGAAATTTGAAAGCAAAACTCTAGGGACATTTTCTGAAAAGATGTTTACAAGTGCCAAACTCAACACAAGTGAATGAGCAAGAAAAAGCCAAGCATTCGTATTGCAAATTGGCCTTCCAGCTGCACTGTCCATTTGTGGCTGCAGAAAGCTCACAGCTGTGATCAACACTATGTAACACTATCAACACTATCAACACAGATGTAAGAATTGCACCTCTTTTTTTTTTTTTGAAGTTTTATACACATGAGATTGAAATTACATGTTTCATGTATAACCTTTTAATTAGTTAATTAGCTTCAAACACATGCACACAGTCACAGTGGTCTCAGGGAAAAGTACAAGTTTTTGGCCTTCAGCAGATCAAAGAAAAAAGAATTATTAAATAATATTAACTTAGAGTTGAGAAGAGCTGGAACTAAGATTCTAGCATCTTCTTGAATTTGAATAATGGTCTGCTTCTGTATTGCATGGCATCGCAGCG
This sequence comes from Pycnonotus jocosus, assembly GCA_013400435.1. Lineage (NCBI taxonomy): Eukaryota > Metazoa > Chordata > Aves > Passeriformes > Pycnonotidae > Pycnonotus > Pycnonotus jocosus. The sequence continues at coordinate 130,942 of VWYP01013098.1, forward strand.
AAAAGAAGTAAAATATTACCTGAAAAAATTGCTTTTGAGTGACCTCAGACACACAGCTCTTTGTGACCCACAGACACGTGGCTGGGAGTTGTGCTCTGCTATAGCTTTGCCACAAGTTGGTTTGATCATGGCACAGGCTGTAACATTAGGAATCCAGGAACCTAGAGAAGCAGGATGTCATCCTGGACACCTGGCTCATGAGGAGAGTATACTGCAAATGCACCCTACTACCTGCCCTGTTAATTACCCAAGGACAAAGCTTTTATGCTACCCTGCCACTACACAAACTTTATATCAACTACTGACTTCCTCTCTTTTCTGACATTTGCATTTATTTACAAAATACATAAGCAAAGCACTACTGAGCATTCAAGGAAGCAATTCCTCTGCTCATGATTCCAAGTCTCCTTCCAGCCAGTAGCTGAGCCCTGAGAGCTCCTTCTCCCTCTTGGCTTCATGCTTCAAATAAATGTCTGATGTTTCTGCAAACTTCCCTTGGCTGCTGCTCTCCCAGACCCACACTTCCATAGGAAGACCATCATGATCTTTGGGTTTTGTTTGGCTGCTCATAAATTCTGCTTACACAGCTTACAACATCATTGAGGTTTCTGTAGGGCTTGCACTTTGAACAGGAAGATTATTGTTTTATCTGTGCCAGGAGAGAGCCAAATGACTTTCTTACACTTGTGAAAGTTTCACCAAACTCTTCTACCACTGCTTTTTCCACAGGTTGCACATTCCTTCCCCCACTCATTGAGCATTTCTGATAATCTACAAGAAAAGGCAGAGGACCATCCCCTCTGCTCACTTCTGCTCACTGCTATGTTAATTTCTGCACAGGAGTCAAAGGGACAGTCATGGTCTTGGGCCTGAATCTAGAGCTAAGGCAAGCTCTGTGTTCCTTTTGAAAAGGAAACATCTGGCCATGCACCAGGCACCAGAAATACTGAGAGCAATGGAATTAGGCAAAGCTGAATTAATCCTCTCCCAGACCTCCCACCCCCTCACTAAAAACCTTGGGAAAGCTCAGATCCAAGCTTGATCTTTAGGTACAATATGTGTCAAGGCCACAAAGTGCAAGCTTGCAACTAAAGGTGCTTTGAATACACAACAGATTTCCCAGATGGGAATTTCCTTCATTATTATTTTTAATTTTCCATTTCCTAACATTCAAATACCAAAGAATACATCCAAGCATACTCAGCTTTGAAGAAAGCAGTTAAGCAAGGACTAAACTAGGAAAGAACACTTGGCCTTCTACAACACAGCCATTACATTAACTCCTCTGAGAGCTGGTCTTTTGAATCCAAACATAGTTTGTTTTTTTAAAGTCACTAGTGATTACCAGGGGAAGAAAATAATTGTTGGGAAAAGCTTGGTTAATTCAGTGACCAACATAACATTTAACTCCATCCCAAGCTTTCTGGAATAATACATTGTGAGATGATGGCATGCTGTACTCCAAGAGTCAGCCTCAGAAAAAAACCCCACTTACCCAGAAATTCAGATCAAGTGAAAAGCACAGTTATTTTTTGGAATTGAATGGCTGGTGGACACACAGCATTAGGTTTGAACTCTGCCAATATCAAAAGACTTACTTTTATGTATAAATAAATTCTATGTAAAAGTTTAAATAAGATATATTTATTCAGAATGTTCTGAGGGCTTCAGGACCAAAAAAACCATAACCCAGTTTTTTAGAGAAACTTTTAAGAATTAAATGTATTCAAGAAACCCTAGAAATATGCGGCTAAAACCCTAGATTATCACAGCATCTTGAGTTCTTACTTTCACTACCACTAAACACCATGAAAGAAAAAAAAATGGAAAAAAAGAAGAAAATCTTTCTTAGGACCCTTCCAGACCAAGTTGTATACATCAGCTGTGGACTCACAGATCTTCTTCTTTTAAGCCAAGGTTGCTCCAGCTGAAAGCTTTTTACAGTCTGCAGTTAGATCAGAAAGGTATAGCAAAGGGTAATGGCCAGTATAAGGAGAGCCTAAATGTAAATTGAGGATTTGATGGTGCAAGCTGGTATTTTCTGAAAGAACAAACACATCAGCATCACCCACTTCAGCTATAATCCTTCTTCACTCGGAATGAGGTATAAGTAATGAGACTGAGTGTAAACCTTGGCAGTACTGCCAAGCACCAGGAGAAGAGGCCAGGCTCTTCCAAACCCACAAATCCAGAAAGAAGCCCCATAACCTTTGACAAATGCAAAAATGTTACATGGAAATAAAAACTCAGCTGTTTGTCTGAACAAATCACCACAGTAAAATGTGCTTACGACCAGAAAACTTGATCTGCAGTCAGGAGATGTTATAATATTTTCAGTAAGTGGATGCTTCTGCAATTCCAGTGCTACTTTTAATCGGATTTACTGGCTGTGTTTTACAAAATGGTCGTGGAGAGCCAAAAGGGGCTCTCATCCACCCAGCGTGCCTCTGCCAGCACAACAGCGATTGCTGCCTCATTAAGAATTACAAAACACGACGATTGGAAGAAGCCCTTTCACTCCACGTGAAAGCAAGGAAGGAAAATACAGGTGAATTTGACCTGAAATAGTATTAGGGAGGAAAATGCATCTCCTTCTCTTTTCAGGGTGTTTCTAGTTGTTGTGTTTTTGTTATAGTACATTTTGTTTGAAATATCAGAAAATGTCATTCCCAGGGTGAAGAGAAACTGAAATACTGAAAAGTTCTCTGATCTTGGCCCATCAGTGAAAGCAGTTTGAAATGTCTGCTTCTACTAAATGTTTTGTTTGGGTAACTTCCACTAGGGATTAAGCTTTATTTCCATTAGAATGTCCTTTGAACAGGACTTTATAAAAGCTTAAATGAAATGAGAAAACACTTGGGTCAGAACTTGTTCATAGCAGTGTTTCTTCAGGACTTGATTAGCCTGGGATTGAATGGACTGCATTCTATCAGCTGACAATCAGTAAATAAATGTCTGGGCAATTATGGGTTTTTTTTCAGTTCAGTGATCCTTTCACAGCAACTCCAGCAAAGGAGCTTTGTAAACCAGAATGTGAAGCCATCCACTGAGACTCATTCACTTTCTCAGAAAAGGACACCTTTGCTTGCTGGTACATCTACAGGCATGCATACCTCAGAATACAGGCAGCTGAACATGAATGTAGCAGATTTTGCAGTTTATGGGCCAAGTTTTGTTCACCTTTAGACAGCCCTCTACCTGGGCCATATCTATCATTTCACTGAATTTGCAAACAAAACTCAACCTCAAACTGGATCAACAAAAGCATTGTCTGGATCTCTGAACACAGCAGAGAATCAAAAGGCATTTAAAAGTGTTTGAAAATTCTCCTCCTTTAGGACTTCATTTTACGGATTAATAATTTTTTTTAAAAAACAACAATAAAACTGACAGTATCCAAGTATATGAGAACTTCACCTCTTATCCCACATACTTTAAATCATAATCCAATCTCTAGCTTGTAGAGATTGGTATAAATCCTGCAGTATGAAGTGCATTACCTCTCCAAATTTTTGTTCATATTATTTATGATTTATGATAAATAATTTATTTATTTATTATTATTTATTATGTCTCTTCTGGTATCACTTTTTCTTTCCAATGAGCTGTAAAGAAGTGAAGTACACAAATATTTCTGTGGTCACAGCAGGACTTTAAAAAGCCCTGAGACATAACATTTCCCTGCAGGATGCTCCAGCTGGTTTTCAGCATATGAATGTGACAGACAATCAAAGCAGTAATCCCTAAAAGAGGGAATAGTATCAGGAGAAATGTGTTGCCAGAGTACAATGTGCTTTCTGACAGCAATGAAAATTTTAATCATGACAACAGCAGAGCATATGACTCCATGGTTAGCCCTGGAAATTTGTCCTACAATAAAAATGTCTCTATATTTCTTCTTACATTTTTAGCGGGGGAAAGAAAAGCTGCTTCCCTGATTTGCAGTAAATTACAGCTCCAGGCAAAAACTTCAGCAGAAGAGAAACATTTCTGACCATCCACTTTTATCTATACACAAGATACAATCAGTTTCTGTTGCAGAAAGTCTCCAGCACATTCAGTTATAATTTCATCCAAGGTTAACTAACATCCCTCACCCCTCCCCACCCCAAACCTGGTCTTGCTCTGGAACATGCTGGTGATTTTCCACTCTCTCTACAACACAGTCTCTGATGTTTGTCAGGTGTCTTGGCTACATGGATCGGGATTTTCTAACCAGACAATCCATTTCTCCACAATGCACCACACTTAAAACTCTGCGCTCTTCAGGGGAAGCCACATCTGAAAATAAACCCTACCTGTTTGTTTCGAGGAAACTTGTTATTAACAAGTTATTAAAATAGCACCCTTTCCCCCTCTAGTATTTTCTTTCATATTCAGCTGAAGTCTTCTCAAAAATTACTACTTTTTGATTGCATGTAGGGAGCAGAGGCTCTCACCATGCAGCGTTCTCCTCCCCATCCTTGCCTTTCTCTTCCCCCACCAGCCTTTAGCATGCCCCAGAAACTTGCCCTTAAGAAGGCAAACCAAACCCACCCCATTTCAGGTCTTTCTTCCCATCCAATCCTTACACCACTATCTCCTTCCAGTCCCATTTCCCTCTCTGCTTCAGCACAGCTTCTCTGCTGGACCATGAAATGTTACTACCAGCTGCATCCATTCTCCCTGATCATAGAGGGAGAGGTGGAAGAGGTGGAAGAAACAAACTCAAAACAAGCCTAAATACTGTCCTAACAGCAAGACTTGCAGGCACACAAATGACCCTGGCTATCATTGCCATCTACCTGTGCTGTTTGCATTCATTCCAAACACCTGAAAAACAACAGTCAGCAGCTCCTGAGGGAGCACTGATGCCATCGACTGAACCCTGGGCAGAGATACAGGAGCCTGAGTTTCCTAGGAATCCCTCCACCTTCCCAAAAGCAACATCTGACATCTCCTCTAGACAAGCTTATTCCAATCTCAAATACACTCCATTTCCTGCTTTACTTTATTTATCTTCATCAGGCACAACCAGATTCAAATGGAGACTTGTTGCTGCACCTCCTGTGCAGGGAAAGTGTTTGCCAAAAGAACTCAAAAGTTCTCTTGGTATCTGTCTGGCAAGATTTTCCCCTCATCCTTGCTGAGGCCTCGTATCCTCCAACACATCTCTCCCTCTGGTGTCCCAAGTTGCTGGTAAACTTCAGTGGTTTGTTTGAACACCCTGATGTGTCTTCTCTAACCATCTGGTAAGGCTCACAGGAGCCAGTGAGGAAGACACCTGACCAGCATCCTCATGTTCTCTCAGATTTGATTGAGAGGCTCACAGAACCAGAGTTTATCAGGATATGTACACAGTTAAAACAATTTTAACTGTTCTAAGTTCAGAGCTGCAATCTTAAGACGTGGTTTATTTGTTTATTAAACAGCGTAATGATGTCCTGGGAAACTTTTAAGTTGCTTATATCCTATGAAGTGACATCACTAAAATGAAACAGCAGGTCACAGTGTCACAGCTGGAAACCTTGAATCCATCATAACAAGACCTTCAGGCTTCCAATTCAAAAGCTCTGGAGTGCTCAAGTATTTTTTCCCCCTAAGGATATTAGCTGAGGATTCTGCTTTCCGTGGTTCATTGAGAATAGGACTTGGTACTGAGCTATTGATAGGCTATCTCTGGAAACTCTGGCTGTGAGAGCACTGTGTATGGAAAAGTACAGTGCCAGAGGCTGAGGTACAGTCCTTCCAGCCCTGCAGGCAGGGTTACATTGCTTTGAGGCGCCTACAAGCTTCAGAACTCTGTGAAATACTGGTAAACCATGCAGGTTGGATGACAGATACATCCAGGCCTAAGTAAGGGAATATAGATACATTACTTATGCATGCATTACTTGTGCATTCATAGCAGAACTAAAGAAGAGGCTCTATGTGGAAAAGATGTCCATCAAGGCAGAGGACACAGCCATGCACACAAATGCATGGAAGAAGTCCTTTATGGAAGGAATATCCTATGTTCAGCTTTTTCCTCTTTGATCAATGGAATTCAATGTTCATACATCTTTATGATGTTACAGACAAGAAGAGTGGTAGAAGAATAATGATGAAGTAATTTGGACAGACCTAAGGATTCATATTTCAAGCCTTCAAATTTATGTCACAGTAATCTTGAACCACAATGCAGACAATTTCTGCAAATGCTTCTGTGTGAAGTCATCTGCAGGGAAGAAGTTTCTACTGTCTAGCATCTGTTGTCTTGTACCTACTGAGGCTGCTAATGGGGACCATATTTCTACTAGTAGATTTACTACAAAACTAGCATCTAGCTCATGTGGAAACCCAAATCCAGCAGGATTTTTATGACTACTCATTGAAGGTGTAAATTTCCACATTTTGTCACCAACCACAAATGGTTCAGTTTTTCCCCCAAGCCCTTTTAGTGACTACAGTTAATTTCTAAAATTAATATTTCTTGAAACTCACTAAGATGCATCTGTAGAGGGGAAAAAATTAAGTTACTAACTTCAATAAACAAACAAACAAAACCATTTAGAGAAATCTTCCAAAGATAAACAGAATTTCCTGTAAGGCTTACTGGCCCAGCTAGGATTAATCAGCCCAATAAGAAAGATTATTAAGCCTTTTTAAATGACAAAAAAGGCCTGAGAAATTTCAATGTCATCTGGAAGAAGAAAAGTTAAGTAATGAGTGTTCTTGCCCTCGCATATAAAACACAAAGGATTATTTTTTAAAGATAAAATCCACAAGAATAACTATTTTAGTGCAAATTTTAGTTGCCCAGAGAACAAGGAGTAACATACAATCTCAAGTAAGTCTGATAGGGTCAGCTATGCATTAGCTGTAGCCACTTGTTATTTTTTTAGCACTGCAGGTCGTGCCCCAGTGAAACAAAAAGAGAGAGATGGTGGCAAGCGAAGGAGTCCTTCAAAGAAGGAAAAGAAGCATGAAGCAGTGAGATGGCTCACCCGAGAAATTTTGAACAGAGGAGAAGAATGAAGCCAGATCATTACAACAGTAGCAACTGAGGCAGAAAACTGAGGCAGTGATTTCTGCTCTCATCTGTCTGTATCTGAAATACCAGCACCCAGGGTCACTATGGACCAGATGGAAATTTTGCCTAGAGAAAACTCCAGAAGGAAAACCAGGTAAACACTCCATTTCTCACTACATAAGGGTAAAATTAATGGAGGAATATTAATATAATTCCTGAAAAATGGGGAAGATATCTCTGTCCAATACAGTACTGCATTGGAAAAAAAAAAAGAAAAAAAAGAAAAATTCTGAAAGAAATGTTTTTCAAGAAATGCACAGCTTTCTGCACCACTAAAAGCTATTGAGAGAATATAAAATAAAATCTCTTCCCAGTGTTTCACGTTCTTTCACATAATACATTTAAAGAGAAACAAATAAGTTGTATGGGACAGTGATGAGCCTCTGAACAATCCCTCTTTTCATCAGGATCCAAGCTGGGTTTCAAAAGCTGCTTGAGACATGCCTAGCTATTTCTGTTCCACAGCAATACAGTCATGGAAAGTTTTCCATGTACCACAGCAAGGCCACAGAGCAAACAGTTTATCACTGGAGTGTCTGAGCTTGCACGATAAAAAACAAACAGGGAGTAAAATATATGACAAAACCTTGAAAGCGGAATTTTGGACTCTAATTACCTGGTCAGAATCTCTTTTGAATGGGCTGTGTGAGATAATAAATTTCTTGTTAGAGAACACGAACAAGTCTACTTTGTCTGGACTCTAATCTTGGATTTGTAGCAGATTGTTATCAGTGCTTTCCCCTTGGAATCCAGTTTCTCTGCACAGATTTAAAAGAATAAGTCTCTTTCTCTTCCTTCAAGGCAATAGCATGTAATATAGCTGCTCCTACTTTTTGCCATATTTGGGGTGAACAGCAAGTGGTTTAATTTTTGCTTATGCTTTGGTTTCCTTTGGCTTTCCAGCGAGAAGAACCTGCAGATTTCCTACAGAAGGCCTCCCACTAAGTGGTTTTTCTTTTCTTGTTCTTCTGTGCAGTTTTTACTGGGGAGCCATTAGATGCATGCCCTGCATCTTTGGGAGCTGGTGGAAGGGCGGTCAGGGTAGTTCACAGGCAGAAGATGATGGGGTTTCCTGGTGGGTCTTGAACAGCTGTGCTCAAGAGCAAATGGGCAAATTCAAGTCCAGTGGCTCTTGCTGTGCCACACCTCATAGCTGAGGACCTGCAGAGCTCTACAGCCCTCTGGCACTCTTTGGCTGCTCAGATGCCAGAGCACTGAGGTGGGGAAAACACCAGCATTGCTGAAGAGCTATGGCTTGGCTGCTCCAAATGAGGATCAGGACTTGGGATTTCTCTATTTTTATACAAATCTAGAGAAAATCACAGAAAGCAAGCATGACTTGACCCACCTTAGGGTGGGGTGAGTCAAGAGGACTATAGAGTTTGACAGGACATTTGAAGGTCATCTTGTCCAGCCTCCCTGCAGTGACCAGGGACATCTTCAAGGCCTGGCCTTGAATGTTTCCAGGGATGGGGCATCCACCACCTCTCTGGGCAACCTCTTCCAGCATTTTACCACTCTCACTGTAAAAAACTTCTTTAAAAATACTTTTTTAAACTTCTATTAAATAACAATGGCGTCTTGCTTTCAAGTGTTTCATTAAAGTCTACCCATGTCTTCCCCTTGTTTTGTTAGCTAAACCAATCTCACTGAAATACTAAGGGAGGGTCCCCTTGACCCTTCTGTGATCATGTTATCACAAATGTAAGACTTTTCTGAAAGAGCAGATGTGCCAAACCAGCCCAAGGATGCTGAGCTGAATGGAAAGTACACACTGATCAAATATTTGCTGTTGCTGATGGAGAGGGAGCTGAGAGGTGGCATTTCCATGACATTTTGTTCTTGCAAAGCCAAGAACTGCTCTATAACCTTTGAATGTGCCTTGAAATTGTTAATCTCACACCAGAAGCAAATGGAGAGATTTGGAAAAGATGCAATTATTTTTTCTCAATCCACAGCATCACACATAAATAATTCCTATTAGGAAATAACATTAATAAATAAGTCCTCATGATGACTGGGACAAAAAACTGATCATATCAAAAGAATTTACAGCTTAAGAGCAGGGTGACATAGCAAGTCCATGCAAGGTTATCTTGCTCTGTCCTGTTGTAATAGGCACATGTGCTTAGCTGAAAGTTTATTTTAAAAACCATGCTCATATTCCAAAAGTCAGCCAAGAATAGTAGTCTACAAATACGAGGTGTTTCTGTACCATCCATTACCCAGAGCTCCAGGAATAGCACTGTATAACAATCAGGGAATTAAAACATTTTTACATTTTTACCACTTCTACCCTGCATTGGTTCATTTCTCATGAAATGTGAGTTCTCATGAAAGTTGCTAATGCAGATGTGGCCTGGAGTACAGATTGGTTGGACCTGAACAGAAAGCAAGCATGAACAAAAAAATGCCATGTTCAAGGAGGAAACAGTGAAAAGACTCAAAGTACAGCTGAAAAGTTCAGGACAAGAGATGAAAATAATTTCAGCTGCTGATTTTTCTGGCAGAACAGAAGTCCTATTTGTCTCTTTTAAGAATGCCTGCATACCCTTCTGAAGCAGCTGCCTTCAGCCTCCTTTTTGCTGCTTTGCAACCCTACTGGGATGCATTGGCATGTATACACACTACTTTTATCAAGCATCACAAAGTACCTCAATTCTGTCTAGCTGTTTTCTTTTGGAAAAGTGCAAGAGTGCTACCTAGCCTAAATTTTGTCTAATATATTGCCTGATCTAGTTTGAGAATGTTCCAAATTATTTAAAACAGTAACAAGGGTTGTCATGAGGAGAAATCAGTGCATTTAGTAAACAGTCTTGTTTCTTATGTTAAGGAAGAAGAGCTACTAGGGAGGAGGGAGATAAAGGCCAAAACCCCACCCCCCAAATTGGAAAAACAGCAACAACAAGCAACACCAAAGCCTCTCCAAAAAGCAGAGAAACCCCAGAAGACCATAAAAATAAAATCAAAAAATTTATTCACCACTCACCCTAAGATATTTCACCTGCAGCCTGTGGGATCTACAGGTTGCTTAAAATATGGTTAAATTTCTGATATACGCATATTTCACTTATCCTTTTATAGCTTATTTTATTCTCAACCTGCATTTTATTGTCACAGTTATTGCATAATTGTTACCACACAGGAAAAGAAGTCAGGCTTGTTGGGGTGACTTTATACAGCTGTTTCACTCCACACTCCTGTGCCTTCACATCTCTGCAGAGACACATAATTTATCACAGTGGGCAAAGCAATTTTAAAATTGATGTTAAGGAAAGGCAAGTCCTACATGGTGATTTCCCTGAACAAAACCCCTCACAAAATAGGGAATTACATAAAATTGCTTTCATTTTGCAGAATGGGAGAATGACAAGACAGCCATAAGAGGAAGATTTTAGATCACAGCTTAATTGCAGATGCTGCATAATTCTCACAGTGTCCCAGCTTGCCTCCATCAGGTGAACATCAGAGTTTTTTAGAAGAGCTTGTAGCAGTCCATGCACCTCTCACTAGAGCATCACAAAATTCCAATAAAAGTAAAAAAACCCCAAATAACCTGTCATTGGATAGATACATTGAAGTAATTCCCCCGTGCTAACCCAACCTCACACCACAAAGTATCCATTTTTCTTCAGCATTTTCCAGACAAGTCTATACATTCATCCAAGCTCATGCATACAATATTTAGTAATTTCCAATAACATTGGATTTAGATGTGACCATTAACTTCTGAAAACTTCTTTAAAATGCAGACTAAAAAATCCTGACTTGCTGTCATTTTGTGGTTGCTACGTTTGAAGAATCTTCCCTCTGGGAATTTGCTGTGGTCAGAAAGCTTCATCACAACACACTGTACTACATTTGCTGTAAAAACAAGAAGCAAGTGCCTTCTCCATTTCCTTTTCAAGAACCATGGTTTATGATGTTTTAATTAATGTCTCTTAGCTTGGCAATTCAAGAATTTTAGAAGTAATTTGAGCATGCTTTATTACCACAACTTAAAGCTGTGGTCACTGGTGCAGAGGTGTGCTCACACATTTGTGTGCTCATTGCCTATCACTTGGTGGGTTTGTGTCTGGCTGTGTCATGGACCAGCTTCTTTTTCTTCCTTACAATGGTCCCAAAAGACACAGATATTTAGAATTTTAAAATAGCATGAAAAGACCAGAGATTGCACTACTCTCACCATAAGATCCAAACCAAAGGTAACTCGAACTATACCATGAAGTAAAACACAGTTGTTCAAAACTAATGCTGAGACAGCTTTGATATTTTTGAATGATGATCCATAGAATAATTTACAGTGATTAAAAAAGCATAAGAATTGCATAGGCGAAGCTCAAAATAATATGAAGGAGATAATTCAGTGTTTAAAAATGAGAAACAGAAAAACACCCAACATTTGCTGCAACTCTACAGTCTGGTAGAAGAACTTCTGAAGAACTGGATGAAGCCTATCACTTTTATAGTCTCCCAAGAATCAGAAGTATTTGGCAGATGCTTGAAACAGGAAACGAATAAGTTTTATTTAGGCCTCAAACATTATAAAAAGTCAGCTCATAGTAGTCAACCATGAAAACCTTGCACTATCACATCTATAAAATGTATATTTTAAGACACAGCTTTAGAGTTTTAGAGCTGCCTGAACCATTTCTGTCTTTCATACATATATATATGTATGAGTGTGTGTGTAGGTAGATGTGTATTTATAAAGCAATTTGTTTGGTTTTCAGATTTGTTTCCCATAAGTCAAAACACCCTCCTCGTTGCACTAAATTGTTTGGTTTAAACACTGATCTCTAGGGCACTGATAAACAGTATTTTTGTGGGTTTGGGAAAGCTGAAAATATTTTCACTTTAAAACTCCCATAGTGCAGAAAAGCAATGTTCCAGCAATCAAAAACATGGCATGTTCTCTGAGCATGATTCACTGTAGCTAAGCCCCCAAAGAAGCACTGCTAGTGGATGATTGCCAGTGGCAGTGTGTTCTAAAAGAGGAAAAATAACCTGTGAAAATGTAAATTGGTGTTGTTTAAAACAAGCTGTGCACAGGTACAGGCAGCCAGCATTACATCTTAGTCCAGATGTAGTTTACGTTTCTTCCTGGCAAACAGGAGCTTTCCCATTAAATATTCTCAGCCGAAGAAACAAAAACCAAAGCAGGGCCTGATATAAAAAGTTGTCTATCCCTGGCTAAGTTAAATCTCTTCTGAGAGCATCCTGCCCTGTTTACTTCCACTGGGCTGCCAGCCCCGGGATGAGGCTGCCCACATGATGTTTGCCACCTTTGCCAGTCCCTGGAAAGGGAGGGATTTCTGGCAGCAGTTTTGCAGACCATATCAGGGTTGGCCAGTCAAATGCTTAGTATTTGAATGAATCCCAGCTACCTACCTCCTTCTGGCCTTGGCTCAGTGCAGCTCAGTGCAGCCTCAGCAACAGCATTTGATATTCAGCAGAGCAGGAGCACAGCACCTGAAGCTTCTTCCCGTAAACCATGTACCAAGAAACACACCACAGACATTTAGCAGCCATATAAGGAACAACCTTGGCACTGACCTGCCCTTCTCAGTTGTCTCCCTCACCTCACACTGCTGCAGCACAGCTTCTGCCCGTGCAGACTCCCACTGACTTTTGGGTTGCACAACCCTGTGTCTGAAAGCAGGAACAGATTACCTCAGTAACTCTATGACCAATTCTACAATCTAAAACAACAACAACAGCAACCCCTTATATCTGTGCTTTGTTCTCATCTCTGGTACATTTTTTGCCACACACCCTCAAAGTCAGAGGGTTCATGGCAAGGATTATTTTCTCTGCCCTCAACTCGCCTGCTCTGCTCCCCAGTTCTCACCAGGACATGCTTCCTACATCCCCAGATCCCCACATCGTAGCAGAATGGCTCCAGATTGAGACCAGCTTAGCTGAAGATGCCTTTATGCAGCTCATCCCATTCCTACCTGTCCTGACAGGTCCTGAGAAGCTCGTTCCTCTGCTCAGCTTTAATATGAGAGCAGAGGTAGCTTTGCAGAACAGCCTCAGCCAGGGTGAATCCTACTGGGAAAGCAGGAAAGCATGGGCCATAGACATGACTGGTGCTTCCAAGGAAATCCTGCTCCCTTTCATTCCTGAAGGTCCGGACAGGGACAGAGGGACTATCCTGGCAAGGGGCGGCAGAAGTCCCTGTCATGTTTACAGGGCCTCTTGCAAGTAAGCACACAATGAGCAGGAGTCAAAGTACAAATCACAACTGAGCCCATGAAGCTTTCTAGCTTCGGGTGTCAGATATCCAGCCTTAGGGCAGGCAGTAAAAGACCCTCTGAACTCTACCATCTCACGATGAGTCACTCCTGGAAAGGACCAGACCAGCAATGCCAGCACATCTCTAAGGGGCAGCCCAGGAAAGGGTAGGGCTGCTCAGAGAGGAAAAGAGATGTGCTCATATCTTCATCCTTTCAGGGTATTTGTATGGGCACAGACATCGTGTAACTCTCAGGGAAAAGGAAATTGTCTTCCTCAGGAGCACTTCACAGTAAGAAAAGTCTCTGTTCTATTCTCAGGGTGAGTGTTGCTGAGAAGGACACGAATGAATGAAACCTGGCCATGAACTAAAGAATGTAAAATAATGTTTCTGCCTATTTCAGAGGAGACATATTTGCAGCTTTACTTGCATTTTTAAACAAGCAGACAAAGGATTTTTATCTCCTATATGAAAGACAGACAGGGAAGAATTTGTTTATTTTAACTGCAAAATTTTATAGAGGGTCTGAAGTTGGGGGAAGCATTTTAACCAGCTGAAGCTTGAGCTGCTTTAGGGCTGGGAAAATATTTTATCTTCCATGCTTGATTTGGATGGCTTCATAAAATGACAGAAAGGTCCAATTTTGCTTGTAAGTGTCACAGCAGCAGGAAACAATTTTACTTCCCTGTGCTGTCATTCCTACTGACCAGTCTACATACTCATGTATTTATAAACCTAGTTGCCCATTTTCTCTCCAGTCAGATTTGGTAAAATGGTAAAGCTCCTCTATGCTTTTGTGTGCCCCTAAAGATGCTCTTTCTGCCTCCAGACTACCTTACCTGGCCATATGCATGTTCTGTTCTGGCTCTAGCAAAGTCACAATGTGCATGTGAGCAAACCTACTTCTTATCTTATGAGGTGTCTGCCTCTGAGATCTGATATCCCTCAGATGTTTGTACAGTCTTAATGAACTACTGCCAGCAATATCACTGAGAGGTTTTGTTATTTCCTCCTTCCATCATATTTGCATATTTCTCTTTCAAGCCTCCTGTCTCCTCAAACTTGACAACCTTACACATAGTTTCAGTGTGCAACATCATTAATAAAATAAATTATTGAGTGAAAAGAAACCTCACCTGTATTATTCAATTGCAGCAGAGAGCAAAGCAGCACATCTTTCCTTAACTGCAGTCAATACCTGATAATGCTGGATATTTTTAGCAAGTCAAGAGATGGGCACCATGTCATCAATTCCTTTGAATTTAACAGCAAATATTAAAAAATGAAAAGCTGCTCATCTGTACATAGGTGAAGGGATTTTTTTTTTTTTTTAAATTTCCATTCATGGTTTCTTCTTTGGCTCCTCTTGTTTTCTGAAACTTATAATCCAAAAAAACAGTGAAGGTCTTTTCTACCTCTGCCAAAAAATGAGATATATATGATTGGGGCATGTATTTAGAATAATTTAGATGTTGCTACCAGTTTATTAAATCTACTGGAAGTAAAGGTGGCTGCTGGGCATCAGTCTTGGCATCAGTCTTCTCTTTTGTGTTTTGCGTGTTAGTTGTGGCAGAGATTTCCACATGAACTTGAGACTATACAGCTTTACAGGTGAAAAGAAATCTGAGGGGGAAAAGTTCCTTACAGCCTTTTATTGCAGATTCCTTTGTGCATTCATGCTCCCTTCTAAAAGGTTAAAATCATGGCAATGGAGGAAAGAGAAGGCATCTCCTTATAAAGCCTTCATCCTCTCACCTTCAGTTCCCATCTCTTTCAAAATAGCTAATGCTGAGCTTACACAGGGGTATTTTAAGAAGCATTAAAGAGGTGGGAAGGGCCTCCTTTGAAGGAATGCAGGGATACCTCTGCATGGATTTGGTGAAAATTAAAAAACGCATGCATTCTTGGAGCTACCAGAAGAGTTTGGGCCAGAGGATGTGGCTCTGTATTCATATGTTCAAAGACAACAAAAATGTTTAGGATTCCAGTATCCCAACCAATACACTTTTTAGGTTCTTTATTCTTTCCATTATCTCTTCTTTTGACAGCACCTCTGGTCCCTGATGCTCAGATATCAGCATGTGTGGGGTGGGGGTGTTTAAGCCCTTTCCACAGATGATGTTTATGGCTTTCAGACCAGCCACTTCATCTGCCCAGCCCCCACAACTGACAAAAGAGATTGCAACATGTCCTAAAACCTTATCCCAAAACCTACACCCACTCATCCAGGGAAAAACTGACACCCATTGGTTTTTAAAGCAGCACTCCTCTCCTGTCCACACCATGAAGGTAAAATTTATGATATAATCCATATTTGAGTGTAATTTATTCATTACAACAACACTTCACAACAACTTTTATGAACATGTGGGGTTGATCAGACACCAGGTGGGTTTGCTTGGACACAGAGGGCAAATGCAGTATCAGAGGCACCAGAATGCTATTTGCTGCTGTAGAGTTTCCTCAGGAGATAAAAGTATGGAGCACTGGGACATGCTATTGGAAGTTTTGTAGAGTCAATAATGCAGAAAGTAATGCACGCGCTTTTTCTCTTCTTATCACCATGTCCTGAAGGTTTTGTGGGAACAGAGTGCTTCCTATCATGATTATTATTAAATAATTGGGAACATTTTTCCCAGCTTGCTTATAGAATCATGGAATACCCTGAGTTGGAAGTGACCCACAAGGATCATTGAGTTTAGGTCCTGACCTTGCAAAGGACAGCCCCACAAGTCACACCCTGTGCCTGAGAGCCATGTCCAAATGCTTCTTGAACTCTGGCAGAGGTGATTACTTTCCTGTGGAACCTCTTCCAGTGCTCAAACATCCTTTTTTTTGTTTGGTCTTGTTTTGAAAATTCAACTAAGTTCTTTTTCTCGCTCAGTACAATAAAATGCACACCATACTTTAGTAACAGTTACCTGTGCCAAGGTATACAAAGGAAATGGTCCCAAGGAACTGAACAAGTTGCTTTCCCCCTACTTCTCCCACCTTTTACTCTCACTATACCCACACATTTCCAAAATACATAATTTTGGCACTTTTTGAAATCATTGTTTACTGTCCTATGTTTGGATGGTGCCATTTCTAAAATTGTAAGCCGACCTGGCATATGACCAACATTCCTAATGCTGCTGCTGCATTGGGGAAAAAAAAATTCCACACAAACCACCTACACACACAAAAAATTCCTGATGGAGAAGAGGCAAAGCACTGAGTTGGGAAAGGATAAAGGTCAAACCCATAGCATATAATTGTTCCAAAAACTATTTGCGGTTTTGTGGTGTAAAAGTGACATGAGTTTTTTATCAAACAGTGCTACTCTGATGCTGTCATAGCTTTAGAGATTATTCCACTTCTTGACTCAGAGCTCAGACAAATGTCCGGAAAAACAACTTTTAAAGGAGTAAGCAAGTTCAGTGATAACTTCCCCAGGAGTGGATGAAAACTACTTGAGCATACTGAGACACACAATATCCCAACCACAAGACGGTCACCAAAGGTTATTTCTTGTCACCCTGTGACTCACTTAAGAGGCAGCTGTAAAAACCATGAAGCTCTCATTGCTCTTTTTCCCCATGAAGGCTGGATCCCTGTGCTGAGAACTTGGATGACATAGGAGCTAATGATGAGTGGTTTATAGCATCAGACTAATTAAGAATTATAAACTAATGCTAACTTCCTCTGTTCAGTCTTTATGATAACAGTTTTAATTTGAGTCTCACTAAAACTAGAATTGCTCCATAAGTAGAAGAGACTGAGCAACCAGCCATTTCAAGCTTGCTGTATGTGGGACAGGCAATATTAGTGTCCAGTTTCCAAAATATGCTGCATTTCACACCTTGTTCTTCTGCAGTGCGAAGAGGAACAGGGTGGGGATTTTGTAGGTGGGTTATTGTTTTTTTTGTTGTTGTTTTTGGGGGGGTGGGGGAGTGGTTTGTTGTGTTGTTGTTTTTTTTTTTCCTTTCCTCTGAAATAAAGCTGACAGAGGAAAAAGCCCCTGCAGAAATGTGGGGATGTACACATCCTCAAGAAATAATATTCAGGCTATTGAATTCTCAAGGGAGGACAGACTGCTAGATGCTGAGCCAACTCATCCTGAGGGGCATTGCTCTCACCAAAAGCTGGTATATGAAGAAGTAACTTGCATCACTCTGAGAGAACTTGTTCTTGGAGGTAACAAAATCAGATAAAACTCTTTGCAAAAAAGAACAGCTGCAAATGCTGTCTATGATGAGAACAGGGCAGGAAACTCACTGGACTGGGGGCTTTACCTGCTCTTTTTCAAGTCTGGTAAATTGCACAGAGATGTGCATGAGAAGAGCAGGTAAAGACCAAATGAAAGAAATGTTCTTTATGTCTGGTCCAGACAAGAGCTGAGGCCAAAGTCAACACAAAGAGGTAGTTTTAGTCATAAAACCCCTCAGTCATCTTGATGGTCTGGGATTTTTTCCTCCTTCCTTAGAAATGTCGTAATTATGTGCAACAAAGAAAGATTTAATAGAGTTTGCTTAAATATTAACTACCTATTATTTGAGGAGAAACTACAGACTTTGCATAAATATTCTGCTATTATGTGCCAGTGAATGACACATATCCCCTCTTCTGAAAAGGCATCATGCTTGCCCCTTCTCAGCAGTATGCAGAAAGTCATGATTATTTGGTTGATGAAGAATTGCTTTCCATAGCTATTAAGCAGGGAAACAGAAAATTATGGCTATGCACAAGGCTAAAATATAATATAATAGACAAAATCAAGAGAAAACACAATATCTGGAACAAGAGCAATAAAGTCTCTGTGGGGAAAAAAATGGTTGCAGAGTATATACAGTGTGCATTGAAAACAATGAAACCTCCATAAAAAGATGTCTCTCACCTAAACGTCCTTGGGAAAGAAAAATGAATACATCTAAAATCTTAACTGAAAGTCAGGAGGAGACATTTGAAACAATGAGAAATATTTGTGCGACACTATTATCTTTCCCATTTTCAAACTGCTGTCGGAGTTTATTCATTCCTGTTCTTGCCAAACATGAAAGTGCATAACTGAAATGGCCTGTTTTGGGGTTTTTTGTGACCTGGTTTGGAATTGCTTGAGTGCTCATTTAAGGCACCTCCATTCAAACCCAGCTCTGGTGTGGTAGAGGCTTTAATGAACACAGAGAATTAGCTGAGCCCAGGACTGCATCACCTGCTGCCCACCCACACCTCATCATTTGCTCTCTGGGTACAGTGGCCTGACCTGAGCATGGGCAGCATTTTCATTACCAACAAGCTGATGAGCCTCTTAGAAATTAGAACAACCCTTCCAGAGTTACTGTCATTTACACAAGAATGAGGGAGTGAGTGGGTCCACAGGGAGCCAAGGGAATGGGTATCACAATACAATTCTGTTCCTCATTCCTTGGGCTACAACTTTTGTGGAGCTTTAAGCTGCCTGAACCTGGATTAAAGCAGCTTAAAGACACCATATTGTGGTGGCTAATCATAACTATGGAAATGCCATTAATGAGTGTTATTTAACTGCTGCATTCATTATATAACCACATTATTACATGCTTGGATTTTCACTTACGTCCTTGTTGTTTCAATACCATGACTCAGTGGAGAATAATTCTTAGCTTATTTTCCAACTTCTTTGTGGTCTCTCCCATTGATGCATGTAGTACAGGACAGGAAAAAGACAGCAGAAAGACAGTTCAGATCCTGCTGCTCTATGTAGACCTGGAAGTCAAATCTTCAGACATTGTTGGATCCAGCATTGCTCACTGATGGTAACCATTGTGCTAAGTGTTTGGCCCTGATCTTGTACATTGGAGCTGTGCTGGCAGCTTTGTGAGCTATCAGGACTGAAGTGACCTAAATATTCCTCTCCCAGTCTTTGTACTGATGCCATAGTGTTTCCAGATGTAAGAGCAATATGAGTGCAGGATATGGTGCACTCCTTGTACAGGATTTGACTCAGACTCCCTTATCCAAATAACACTTCCTTATCCAACAACACAGTAGTAGAAGTACTACTTCTCCTGAGTAATTAGGCCCTCTCCTAGACCCAGGTGCTCCTCAGCTGGCGTGGCTCCTTGCCCTGTTCTCACCAACTTTATGGCAGCTGCTTGCAGTGTTCACAAGGCTGGGCTGGGAGCATGAGGATCAGGGTACGCACAGTTTGGCACAGACTTGAGCTTTACCATCCATAGAAGATATTTGGATGCTCCTGGGGCTGAGAATAGCAGATGTAAAACATTCCTGGATCTCTGATTTTTGATTAAAGATTTAATCATGTCCTTTGACATTTTCTATTCCAAGATTTCCCCAGTGGTGAGCTTCTTGAATCGGGTCAACGTACGTTGTAATCCACATCTCAGATCAGCTGTCAGCTGGATCACTGAGTCTCCTCCACAAACACATATATTTTGAGATGATGATGTATGTGTGCATGAGATGTACATTCCTGGGAGTCACTGTTGACTGGGGAAACAGATCTCAGCTCCTCAGAATTTTGAGAAGAGTTGCCAGTTCTTTTTGGTGTGATTTGAACTAACTCAAAACTCAGGGCAATTAAGGACAAAATGACCACTCTTACCTCCTGTCAGATTTTATCAGCCCTGTCATAGTGCTAGACAGGCACCTCATCTTCAGTAAAGTTAACTCTTCTATCACACCCCACCAGTCCTTCAGGTTTTGAAGTCACTCAGACACTGTGCAATTTTGGGGACTGAAAAAGAATTTACTGCAACAGTATTATCTGAGGGGCTTAAATTGTACTTGGTTTTATATTATTACTTGGAGCACATTTCATATATGTTGCTTCTACCAGCTGTGATGACTAGACTAAATAAATAGCTAACATATATTAGTTGAATACTAAGAGACAGAAGCTACAGGTGGAGTCCAGGGATAAGAGAAGCTGCTGTGGCTGCTGCTAATGAGGAGCCATCCCATGGTCTGCAGTCTTCAGCCTGGGGGACACCAACCATAAATAACCTAAGAGAACTTGATTATAGAAAAGCCTCACAGCAATATTTTCTGTGCTTCTGTCAAGCCAAGACAGGGTGAAATACCCTTTTTTAATTATTTGATTTCTTTTGGAAAAAAAAAATCAAAAAATGGTAAATGTTCAACACTGAAACTTCAGAAGAATATTTTGGAATCACAGAAGTTTAAATCTATGAGGACCTCAAGGCATCACCTACAGCTTGTTGGATCCAGATAGAAATATTTGAACCTAGATGCTCCCTGGCACAGGGATCTTTTAAAAACCTCCAAAGTCAGAGTCTCCAAAATGGGCTATGTAGCTTATTCCCAGACTTAGAAAGCTCTTTTCAATCCTTCAGATAAGTGCTGATCACTTTTATGTCCTGCCTGCACTGGACATGGAGAGCACTTGATGATGTTTTTTATGTTTGAAATCTATTATGGGACAAGCTGATGACTTTCATCTGAAATAAATATATTCCTTCAAATTTCTTCCATGTTCCACACAGTTCTTATCATACTTCTCAATGACTGCAACTTGTGGTATCAATTGTGGATTGTGGTGCCTTTGTCAAAAGATTTGGAAGTTCTGTCACCAGGGAAGTGCTTTCACATTGTCTTAATTTTGGGTAAATTTAGACATTGAAATTTTGGAATGTTCTGTATGTAGCTCTTTCCCCTTTAATTGAATATTTCAGCTTCCTTATAGCATTATAGTCACTTGCATTACTTCAAGTTTAAAATACTTTTCTTCCCAACAAGATGGGCAACTATTTGTGCTGATAGGCTGAGATAACATTTCAGTCCAACAACCTGTGAATTAATTGAATTTCTCTCCAATTCCATTTACTCAACATAATAAAAGCCAATGGAGATATACCACAGAATAATGTTTCCAATATGTCTAAGTTGTACCTCAGTGGACTGGGTGTTTATATGACATTTATTTGTGGTTATGTTGTTGAATTTCTCTCCACAGCAGGATTGATTCCTTGATTTTGTATACCACTATCTAACAATCACTAAAGCAGGATTAATAATAAAGGCATATTTCAAATATTTGCTAATGATTAGGATTTTTTTTTTTGGTCCCTGTTCTTACACAGCATTTGGGCATCTGTCAGTCAAAAATGTTGTGCAAGTGTTTGGCAACACTGTTAATATCCTCTTCTGCAGAAGCAATACTGGCGTTCTCTGTTGCAGACTTTGTTTGTTTAACATAGTAATCAAAAGGCACATTGCATTGCCACCAAACCTTGAGTCACCTTCCCCAAGGAACAATCACCCTTTCTTTCCATTTGGGTGGAGATTGTATATTTCTCAGTAAGGCAGTGGTGATCTCAGTCCAAAATTTCTCGATAATACTTACTAAGCAGAAGAGGGCTATTTTACATTGAGGTGGCAGAAAAAAGAAGGGTTATTGCATACACACCGGTAAGCTTTTGTCATTGCAGTGCTGAGACCATGGCAGCAGCCTAGTGTCTGGTTTCTTCTGAGCACGCTCAAAGAGGGAGAAGGAAGAAGCATCTGTATAGCTGCTGCTGTGAAGAACTTTGCAAAAACATCTGGCAGATCCTGGCTGTAACAATGGAATAGAAACATCTCTGAATTTTTTTTATTTTTCTTCAGACACACTGCCTGATGTGCTTTCTCAGTTGCTGATGGACACATTTTTCTGTGGAATCACTGGGTTTGGCTTTTTATGGTTAGCAGGATGCAGCAAGGTCAGGACACATCAGGATACACCCTGATGGTGACTGTCTGCCTGCTGTGGGCAGCAGCACATGGTAGCAGAGGGAAATGGTGGGAGGTGGAGGGTGATGAAGCTGTCTGTCATGTGCAAGAGGATGGATTGGAGTGCGAGGAAGGCTGGTTAATCCTGCCCTAGAGGGGGCAAAACAGAAGAATTTGCAGCCAAATGCCACCTCCTTTTGCACCAAGATGAAAAGCAGGAAGGAGGAAGGAAGGGGAGAAGGGGCAAGGTTCAGAGCCAGGAATATGACAAAACCGACCCCTCAGGGTCTCTCCATTACTACCATAACCCAGCAGTCTGGTCAGGGGGAGCAGGGAAGAGAAGAGCAATTAAAGGGAAGTGCAGGGGATGTAGGGTGGCATATCAGAAATTTACTGGAATTGGACATTTGGGCTGGACCATGACGGGGCTCTAGAGAGTTACTCATAGTACAAAGTTTCAAAATATGTACAACTCACGCCCAAAAAATGACTCCTGTCTGAGGGCGGGGAATGTTTTCCCCAGCCCCTGCTTGTGAGACAAATAAGAAAATGGGGAGGGGTGGGGAAATTACTGCAGTGAACTGTTTAAATAAAGATAGTTGCACTGACGCTTGCTCAGGTATGCTTCATCTTGCTGCCTGTTTTCTAGAGACTGTCCAGGGCAGGTACCTGGTAGCACAGCTGGGTCCTGGCAGGGCACAAAAGTGTCACAGGAGTGTGGCTGGGAGCCTGAGCCTGGGCTCAGTAAGAACTTGGGGACTTTATGTAAGCCATCTCATGAATTAGAACAACTGATACTGAGTGCCTATGTTTTTTTAAAAGGCTGTCTGCAATCAGAAAGATTATTAATTTCTTTTAGCCTCACAAAGCCAGCACCTGATAGATGATAGTTGCCTTTATCACATTATTTTTTCTTATATGAATTTTTGCTCTTCTTTCCCAAATAGATAAAAGTATACACAGATACACTTCTGTACTGTCTATCTCAAACAAACAAACAAAAAAAGTTATTTAGGGCAATGGCAGTAAATTCTTCTGATATCTTCTGATATCTTCTGATATCACTATCAAATTGCTCTTAAAAAGTATTGAATCTTATGGCTGGTCCAAATTTTGCCTGTGTTGAACTGGGCACCAGTGCTGCTCCTTTACCCTCACTGACCTGGGATGATCCTTTCAAAGACACTTCTGAATAGATACATCTTGGGTGCTGCAAATAATTCAGCTGTGACTATCCCTGCATGATTGTAGTATGACTGACAGTGACCAGACACCTGGATTTTTTGTAGTTGCAGAAGATGAAGTGATAGAACAATGTTTGAGCCTGATGGGAGGAAAGCTTCTTCCCAGCCTGTCTGACTTTAAAAAGATCTTTGCTTGCATCAGCCATGTATCAAGTCACTCTGACCCGCTACAGTCAGGTTTCCATAAATACAATCTACAAAAGGAAATACTTGCTCTAGCTAATGCTGCAGGAAATTACAGGTCAATTCATTTATCATATGCATCAGTATAATATAGCAGTGGGTGCACACATTATTCCTTCGATTATTCAGGGCATTGCTCTAAATCACTTGGTGCTCAGGACACGTTCCTGCAGATGGCAAGAACCAGCAAGTTCAGTCTAAATTGGGGAACCAGAATTTACTGTCTCTGTCAGTGACACTGACAGCTGCATGGAAGTTCAGCCACGGTACTGAGGGCTGTGGTGCTCTCTCAGCTTGAATTTAACCCTCAGGTGATGTCCGGGTTAGATGGACATCAGGAGCCAGTGAAGACTCATCTCATCTGGAGGTGCAAACCGATGGGTGATTTTCCCTGCTTTGTCTCTAGCTCTCTCCTTCATCTCCATCTGGCTTTACCTGAAAATGCTGATAAGATATGTGGTACCTGCCTGCCTTTTCCATAGCTGTCACTCTGGGGAGATGGGGACAAGAAGCAACCAGAAATTAGCAATGCATGTGAGGAATCTGCCAACATAGTAAAGTGATAGTGTTGCTAACACTGGTCTTTTCTTCAAAGCTCTTTTGATCTGGCAGATTTCAAAGGACTTCACAACAGGGCAAAATTCAAGTGCTCTACTGCTTTTTTTCAGCTGGGACCACTGAAGTACAGAGATGTACTGGAATGTGTTCTAAATTATCCAGTGAGCCAGGACCTGCTGCACCTGGCACTCCAGAGAGCCCTTGCTTTATCTGTTAATTAAAATAATGTAGGGTGGGTAACTCAAGCCTGGTGATACATGTAAGGAAGCAAACAGAGTCTTTGCAAGAGTCACACATAGGAAGGACTCAGCAAGAGCTGGTGTCTCTTTTCAAGCTCCATTAAAATCTCTCCCAAAATTTTTTCTGCCTGTTGCATTATCTTCCTGCAGATGTTTTGAAATACATGTATTAAAAAGTGCCTGATGAGTGTCTTCATGATGGATGCTCAGCAGTTATTACAAGACTCAAAGCCAAATCCTCACTTCTAAAAGTCTTTTTGAGACCTAAAATTTTTTGTAGCAATAAGGACCTTTCACAATCCAAACCATCTATCCCCAGGGGACTAGAAGGACGATCTAGTGTGGGTTAACATCAACACTCAGATTATCCTTGTGCTAGGTATAGAAGTAAAGGAAGCCTCTCAGTTTCACTTGGAGGTATTGGGAGCTGTTGGAAGAACAACAGATTCTCTTAAGCAGATCATTCCCTGATGCTGATGTTCCCTTCTTCCCAAAGCATTCCCAAATATTTTCATTTGTCTTGAGTTTTAGGCATAAAAATAATGTTGGATAATATTACAACATTTTAAAATACTTGATGTTTGCAGAGGTTTACAGGGTGAACATTTTGGTAGGATAAAGTTTCTGGTGTTATCAATATTTTTCACTGTAGAGCCTTATGATTTCCTTACAGTACATTCACTGAGTGAGGTTAAAGAAAAAAAGAAAGAAGTAGCTTTCATCTGTTTGCCAGTGAAATTCAGGGTTTTTTTGCTCACACTGAAGTCTCAAAGATTTGTTGTCCTTGTCACATGACAGAAAAATTATGTTCCATTACCAAAAGTCAGCAGCACAAAGATCCTGGCAGTGCAGCCATGCTTGATGTTTACTTAAATCAGCTATTATTTTAGTAAATTAGATCTACTTTTACAGCAAAGTGTTTAGATTTGGGAACATATCAAATTGAAAGAGAAAATTCAGCTGCTGTTCTATTTGCATGTGTATTTATGTACTGAACTAAGCATACATTTGAGAAAGATGGTAAAATAATATTTCTATGCAGAAGTGCAATTTGGTTTATCGATTCTCCACACTTTCAAAACATCAGTGTGCTGCAAAAGTAGGTTGAAAAATATGACAGTATTGCAGAATTATCAAAAGGAGATAGAGCTGGAATGAGGACAGCTGCTTATTTAAGCAGCTGTGAGGGAGGGAGAGACAGTGTGGGATGAGGATGATAAACAAGTTAATTGGTTCTTCTTCCTAAAATTCACCAATATTTCATTGTCACCACAAGGCCCCTACACTCAGATACCTGCTAAGGTAAGCAGAGTAGCTTAGAGAGCTGGTGGGGTTTTTTTGTGTAGCAAATACCGAAATGCATCAGTCTATGTTCAGGTTTCCCTTGCAATCACAGTGGTTGGAAAACTGATTTTTTAGTAAGTGAAGGCAGATCACCAAAGGTAAATGCCATATTCCAGGCTCAGAGAAGTGATGCAGCATGCAGAGGACTGACATAAGAAACTTGGCTGATTTCTCTCCAGGTGTTTTGGGAACTATAGCCTATCCCATTGTGAAAGCTGAGCTCAGGATCTGGGATGAGAGGTGGATCACCAGAGCAACAGCCCTCAGCAGAGTGCCTCTGCATCAATGGCACCAGGTACTGCAGGTAACACAGGTCCCCTCACCCCTCTGGGGAAAGAATCCCTGTTTCTAGGGTGTCTTCAGAGCCTCTTAGAAAAGACATTCCAGATGTGCAGAGTCTCTCTGGGCCTGCCTTCAGTGCCCAGCCTGTGTCCCCAGCCCCAGCTGCAGTCCCAGGTGCTGTTCCTCTGTTTCAGGGCTCTTCTCCAGACCTGGAGTATTGTCAGCACGCCCCAGGTGAGGCGCAGCGCTGCAGTTCTTTGGCAACATAGCTCCAGGCAATCTCCATGCAGTGTAAAGCATACCAGATGGAAAATGCACTTCTTTGCTGTAATTTTGTCTGCATCAAGGGTTTTGTAGCTGTAGTTACTGTGGTTTTCCCTCCTGCCTTCTTAATTGAGACACAAAGTGAATTGTTTTTCAGATGAAATCAACTCTTGCTTTTAATCTCCATTCTGCTGCTTGTGGGGACATTTCATGGAATATCTAGGGTTTGGTTTTGTTCCCCCAGAGAAGCTCAGGAAATTTCAGCCAGATTTGAGTGAAGTCTGACCTAAAATGTAATGTCAACTCTCATACACTGAAGTGTGTTAAAAATATGAAAACACAGTGTGAATCATAAAGAACCAAGTGATTTTGATTCCAAGATTATGATTCTAGCTGGAAAAAATGAGAATCAGTAAACTGAAGACAGCAAATGATGCTTTGACTTTGATGCATTTCCCTTGAAAGGGGAGAAGAAATAACTAAATGCATCTGTTGATTAGAGTATGAAAAGCAGATAGAGTGCAATGTATTACTATTGATAAAATAGCAATAGTATTGATAACAATAGCACCTAGACTTTATTGCTATAATAGAGTATTCCTTGTTGAACTTCCTGGTGTGAAAAAGGCATCTTTATTTCATAAGCTTTAATCTGTAAAAATTCCTGACTACTGCTGTACATACTGGAGTGGAGCAGAGAAAGGCAAATGTGCTGGTTAAGGAGAAGATGAAGGACATCAGCTTGTTTACTCTAACAAAATAAGCAGAAAATCGTGGAGTGGGGATACAATTACTCTAAGTAAATACACTGGACCATAACATTTTGAAAGGAAGAGAATACTTAAGCTAAAGGATAAGGTTAGCTTACTAAAAATAGGTAAGAACAGGTCCAGAATAGATCTCTGCTGAAAAACAGATTTCCAGACCCCAAAGCAAGGAGAATTTGGAACAGTCTTCTCCTAGGGCTGAAATCCCTCATTGGTTTTAAAGGGAAGCTGGACGTATTTGTGAAGATGGTACCTGTGATGCCCATGGAATATGCCTGACTGTGCAGAAGACAAAGATACTCTCTGCTCTGGCATTTTTATTTTCAGCCCTTTCCTTTGGATGCAGGATGAGAAAAAATTCAGAAAGTATGTAGGCCAGACATATATTTTCACAGTACAATTACAGGGCAGTAAGGGGGCACCTCTTGTGCATCTCTCAGTGGGAGTTGAAACATGGCCTTTCTTATGTGCAGAGCTGTTATTGGTCAAACTAAGCAAAAATAAATTTTCAGAAAGTGAAAAAAGTTACTTGTCTCTCCTCACACTGTATTTTAGTTATTTGTTTCTCTCCATGCCGTATTTCGTTCCCCAAGGAAAGAAACCAGGAATGTTCTCCCTTGGTAGGAAGGATAAAGGGGAGAAACTTTATTGCTTTGGAAATTACCTTGTTGAGTTGCTCCAAGCAAATTGATGGGTTTATGTCTATCAAGTACAAAGATTGAGTTATTAATACAGGTTTATAGGAGCATAAGCAAACCCTCCTACTATACCTAGACAGCAACAAGAGAGAGTGGAACAAAATACCTTATTTAATGGGAGTTGGTGAATCTGAAGAGTCAGTGGAGAATCAGACCTGCCAAACTTTTGCTACATCAGACTGCTGAGGTAAACTGCCTCTTGTGTTTTGCTGCTGCCAGCACGATTCCTCAGGCATCAGCTCCAGTGAGATCATGAGCCTGAACAAGGTATCCCTCTCAGCAGAATTAAGTCACAGTCTCCAAACATCCAGACATTATGACTCAGGCCTCACAGAGGCACAAGTTTTATCTTTAAAAGGCCTTTGATTTGTTAAGTATGTGTGTGTCTAATCTGATAAAACTTTAAATGCTGTTTTACCAGTCTTTAGCAGAAAAGATCAGGACAGATTAGGATATGCCTGATCCTCAGTGTGAAATTCTGACAAAGCTGCAGGCAGTGGGAGTTCTGCTGCAGACTTCCACAGACCAGATGCCTTTTGCTTTCATCTTGGGAACACTTGCTACTGCTGAATAAAAGCCTCATTTATGAATTACAGAGGAAAATCAGTTCTCTTCCTTTGTAATTGAAGAAATTAGTGACCAAAGTGTCAATTTGAAACATATTGTTACCTAATACAAAAACTGGGGAAAAAGCAGTTTCTTAGCTGTTATTAAAATTAAATTACCTAAGGTGTCACTTCTTAGATCCTATGAAAGGAGGGTACATTTGGAGCTTATTACAGGCAAAAAACCTAGTTATCCAGAAGATGTTTATTTGATAAATAAAATTATATTTTGGCTCATTTTTAATATGTCTTTTGAACTATGTAATTCATGTAATGAGCTGCCTCTCCCATGAAAGCTCTGGTAATTAATGCAAACTCACCAAAAGCCTCAGATCTTTTCTGTAGGGAAGCTTGATGGTAGTGTGAATATTCACATCCCAAAACAGTGCTTCTCTACTGCTTCTTCCATGCTGCAGACAAGACAGTAGCAAAGAAACATCTCTGTGCAGCACAATCTTGAGAGAAACACCTTTGGTTTGAAAAGTTGAAAGGGGTGGGAGACCAGGAGCTGGAGATAAGGATCAAGGTGAAGTAAATAATTGAGCACCTGCATTCATTCACCAGTGGTAGTATGGGACATTTCTGAAGGTCTTCAAAAGAGGAAAGTCTGGCCTTTGGGGTAACTGGATGGAGTATCTTAGATAATTGCACTTGTCTTTTTAGTTGAGAGGAGCAAACACTTGTAGAGGACATAAGGGCACTGTGGTTTGATTTTGGTAGTAAATCCATTCCACAAATTCCATATAATCCCTATGAAAAACAGTGACAGAAAAGAAACAGATTTTGAAAGTAATAAAAGAAATTCTGAGGTCTGAATTGCTTTTCGAGGCGTGAGCTTTCTGTGAGCCACCAGAGCATCCAAGGACAGTGCCACATGGGAATGATGTCTAGGATGCAAAGTTAAACATGCTGCTCTGCCAAAACATGTTCCAAAGAACAGTATCTGTTACTGCAAAGACTTATGCAGTTTCAAACGAGTATGTGGAATGCAAAATATTTGCATTAGGTGCTGAGAGGATCTGGTGAAGTCCTG
Source organism: Pycnonotus jocosus (assembly GCA_013400435.1). NCBI lineage: Eukaryota > Metazoa > Chordata > Aves > Passeriformes > Pycnonotidae > Pycnonotus > Pycnonotus jocosus. Next base: position 160,157 of record VWYP01013098.1, read on the forward strand.
GTCACATTTGTCTCAGACATAAATTTGGGTGGCAAGATCATGGGAAGGATTTGGTATTGTAAAGTCAGATGCTGATAGGTCAGAGAGTTTCAAGGTATATGCTTGTATGGCAGAGTAAAAATCAAGTGGATTTAGTGCTGAATTGGGATCCAACAGCAACATTGAGGCTCCCTCTCTAAGGCTCAAGGGTGGCACACCACCACAATGGCAGCTTCCTCAGACAAAGACCAAAGCAGAAAGCTCCTCTTGAAGACCTTGCTAACTCTGATATGTTCAGAGATGTTTAGTTGGTTTTGAGCTTCTGAGGTTACAAAAAACAGAAGCAGATTTAAAGATGTGAAGGGGAATTCCATCTTAAATGTGGAGTCTGGAGACTGATCAAAATGGCTCGCAGAAAAGCACACTAGAAGAGAAGCTGGGAGTGGCTAAGGAGACTAGAACCCCAATGGCACTGCTGTATGGTTTGGGCAAGGCAAAATGTCTGATCTTGGCAGATGGCATGCCCATATATCACCTGTAATGTGCACGTTGACACTGTCTCAAAGGATAATCCAGGTTTTCCAGCTGCTCTTCTAAGACAAGATCAAAATTTATAAAAATAAGTAATTTTATAACTGGTAATTTATACGATTAAAGAGAACAAATGGTATCACAAGTTTTGAATTACAGTTGCCATTTGAACATTTCTTCTCCCATAAAAGAATTGTTGCTTTCTATTTATTTGTGCCATTGCTGGAGATGTACACTGCTATTTGTTATCATGGACAAACAAACTAAGGGAAGAGAACAATTATTTGCTGAAAATTATTACTTTTGTATAGTTTCATATTTGTTTCCAATACTTTGAATTTTCGAAAATTATAGTGACCAACAGTAGCTTATTTAACAAGTTAATATAAAATAGTTTGCAGTAGTTAGATGGCTATTGCTAGTCGGTGAGTCTTTTCATAATGTATTTTATCAGGCATTGAATCTATTGGATTTTACAGCTGGGTTGATATGAAAGATCCATCCAAACCTTACAGGACAGGATTGTGAGTGCTTTGTCCCTGATAGTGTTCAGGGACAGGTTGGATGGAACATTCAGCAACTTGGTCTAGGGGGAGTTTTCCCTGCCAATGGCAACGTGGGTTGGAACTAAATAAATCTTTAAGGACCCTTCCAAACCCAAGCATTCTGTGCTTCTGTGATTTTATGAATAGGTCAGCCTGAACACTGAAACTGTGGTCTGCATTTTCAGTGCTGTTGGTGGGCTGACTCCATTTATCCAGTAATCTGTTGCCAAGCTAAAGTGTCACATATCTTCAAGTGAATACAATTCTTTTTCTACTTTGTCTCAGATTTCTACACACTGTTGGTGCAGCCACTGCATCCTACCCCAACACTGGCTTTCCAGCAGGATTCAGTGCAACATTTCAAGCCTACAGTATGTTCAAGGACTGTGTGACCCTTCAGGTTAAAAATGCCACCCTAACATTAGCAGCCTGCCGGCACACCCATGGTAGCCATTCAAGCAATTTTCTTAGACCACTCTTGTTCTTGTTCCCTGAGCTTACAAACCAAAGAGAGATTTCCTTAGAAATGAAGGAAAGAAACACTGTGAACAGCAATTGGCAGAGCTGCTTCTTGTTTTCTAGACTGGTTTGTTCATAAATAACCTGAAATCAGATTCCACTTTAATAAGTGACAGATTTTCCCCTTGCAAACCTCAGAACAGAATGAGCAGAAGGGGTTGCTGTGCCCTGTCTCACCAGGACGCTCCTGGCACAGCTGCTGTAGGAAGCTGCTCATGGAGTGTTTGCACAGGTTTGCTCCCACCCCATGAGGGACTGCAGGGACCCTGTGTACCCTCTCCTCCTGCCCAGGGATGTTGACTAGCTGAAGAGATGGAGCTGTTGCTTGATGTGTTCCTGTGTTTCTACAGGGTGCCAGTAGAGGGCAAGGATGGCTTTAGGCTCGATGTGAGCAATCTCACAGGTTGCCCGGCAGAGCAGGTAAATTGCGTGAGCTAAAGGAAAAGGCAAAAATGTACGGGAATCTGCGGAAAAGAGGCCCCAGGACCTCTCCCTTAGCTTCTTCTCCCAACTTGTGAGACAGGCGAGTGCTGTGGGTCATGGTGGTGAGCCCACGCCGCAACAGGAGCCTTGCAGGACTCAGGCACGGGAGTCTGTCTGTCCCCAGTGGGACAGACGTGCCCCTGCCTGCCTGAGCCTGGCTGTTCTATCTGTTGTGAGCAGAGGCTGCTCTGTCACACTGGTCCAACCCCCACTCCCTCATCACTGTCCCCCACTCCCTTTCCCACTGTCTTTCCTGAACTGCTGCCTAGCATGAGCTACAAGGAAGGGTCTTCCTCTGACATCATATGGGACCTCATTTCCCTTTTCTTTGCCAGAAAACTTTAAATACAAGGGTAAAGAAGTTTTTTGGCTCTATTCTGGGGAAATGGAATTAGCTGTAGTATAAATAATCTTTAAAGGTTTTGTAATTCAAATAACCCAATAAAATAAGAATAAGAAAGGCAGCTCTTATTTAGATACTCTGTCTAAGCTGAATAAAACATCATTTATGTCAGTAAGTACTTCAGATAGTCTCTAATGTACCTTAATAAAGCAGTGTTTTCTCTTTTCACTGCAACTTCAAGGCCTATGTCCAGTTGATTTATAAGTTCATTACATTATGCTTCCCTTCTCTACAAGCAAATTGTAGGTATCTGAGAAGATTGTTAATTCCTCTGCTCCAGAAACAGAAATAGGGTAACATTTTGTAAATTTGTCTGAGTTGGTCTCCAGAGCTGATGCAAAACCTTTCAAAGGAAAAACAAAACAAAACAAAACAAAGAAAACCACAAAGAAAACAAAAAAAGAAAACCAAACCAGTGATAAAAATGGAAGTGAATTGTAAATAAGCTTCTTGCTTTTTTTCCTGAATGAGCTCTTCTCATAAGACTTCCCAACAATCAGAGGTTTTGCCAGTTCTCTCACCCACCAAGGGAGTGATGTTCCTCTGAGATACCAGTGGCTGCTTTTTAGCTGGGACTGTGCAAAGCATCTGTGCTACTCCGGAAGGCAAAGCCTTTCACAGAATTTCTTACCTCTTTTTCCATGCCTTCTATCAAGCAGTGAGGTAAATGAACAGGGACTTGTTACACAGCAGTGAAAGGTCACCAAATCTAGAATCCAGAGGGCTATAGTCAAGAGATAACTTTTGTAACTTTACGTGCATGACAACGGATGTACAGAACAAGCACTTCACCCAAGCACTTCTAAATCCATATGTGTGGCTGAAAAGCAATGGAAGATGACTAAAGAGTGGCAGGAACAGGTAGGCAAGGAGGACACACTGTTCAAGGACAAGCTGCTTGAAAAGAAAAAAACAAATCATTCCTTCTTTCAAGTGGAAAAGCAGATGGAATACACTGGCATAGACATAGCAATCTTTGCCTCAACACTATTATATCCAAACACTTGACACTGGAAAGGAGAACCAGAAAATGAACTAGAAGATCCCACACAGCACCTTGACAACTACGGAAGTGCAGGAAATAGAAAGGATATGAAGTCTCCTTGTCCTTAATGGTTCTCTTTTATGTTAGTACATTCTAACCATGTTGGGGCAGCCAGTTAAGTAAGTAGAAGAGAATATGTTATTTCTACAATGCATATGAAATATTTCATCTGATTTATAGCAGAGTCTCATTAGTCTGAGCAACCCTAATACATAAGAGCAATAATACAGAGAGTAATAAAAACAGATCAGACCTCTTAGAGTGGACACAAACTACAGAAACAGAGACAAACTCAGAATGGACACAAACTACAGCTGAAAGGGACCTCAGGAGATAATTGAATATGTCCTTCTGTAGCAAGACTATCCCTGACAGTTTAGCTATTTGCCTAAACCATTTGTAAATTCTCCAAGAATTTAAAGTCCATGTCCATCTAGGAGTTTATTGCTCTTACAGTTGGAAATCATGTTGTTGTAGCATTAGGCTCTGTCATGTGTATTGCAATGTTGACAGACTTCTATCATTATTTTCTCCGAGGCCTACAAAAGAACAATTTAGCCCCTGCTTAGCAGTCTTCAGCAGGTTTACCCATCAGAAGACTTATATGTACTGGCTCTTTTGTTTTCTTTTTTAGTCTGAACAAACACATTTTCAGCCTTTTAAAATTACTTTCTCAAACATCTTTTTAAATAACTTTCTTAAAACATTTTCTTCTTGCTATAATACAGACTGCTCTCAGTTTACCTACAGCTCCCTTAAAATCTGATGATCTGATCCCGTGCAAGAGTCTGTATTAGCCCCACAATCCTGGGGAGTGGAACAACACTTCTCATCACTCACACTTTCTAATTTTGCTCATACATCCCAGGAATTACAGCTTTGGAAACCATCTGACATATTTGGTGGGGGATCTTTGACACTTCCCAGATCCTTTCATAGAGTAGTAATTCTGATGTTATTCTAGATATTTTATTTTATTTTAATTATCTGTAAAGTGTTTGAAATTACTCTCTTGAGGTGGGAGGATGGGATTTTAAGAATTTCCTGATATGGGCTGTATACTGGTACATGTTGATTTCTTTCTCATTAATTCTGTTTTTAGTTTCTTCCTATTTTGCTGCCCAGAGGCCTCTGCACCCAGGACTGTGAAAAATTAAAATGAAGATTAGAACAGGAACCAATTATTTCTGCTTGCTAATGGGAACATAAAATGATCACAAAATTAAACTTCAGGGAGTTGCATGTTACGTGTAAGAAAAATTACTACGTTACCTGAAAAAAGAACCTGCTGAGGGAGGTGGTGGAAACAGCACCAGTAGATCTTGCCAAAGCTGCAACCAGACAGATACTTGTTGTCTGCACAGTGTCATTTGGGTTTGCTCATATGACTGCAAAGAGTCACACATTAGTGAGGAAAGAGGTCTGCTCACACTCCATGGCCTTCCAAGGCTTTAATAGCACTGAAAATGGGTAAGAGCAAACAAACCTTGCATGAGGGATTCTGCAAAGGAGACCCACCTAGGTTCTGGTCTGATCCTGAGGGAAACAGCACCACTGTCTGTCTCCCTTGTGAGAAGATGGGTGAATGTAGAGCAGCAACGAGGCATGAGACACCTCATGGTCTGTAACCACAGGGAACAAGGTTATTGCCCCAGGAATTGGCAGCTTCCCTCCTGGAGAGTCTTCTCAAGAGAGGGTTGTATGGTTCTCATGAAGCATATGGACATTATTCTTTGTTTAAATGTCATATAATGGACACCTTTAGTGTGAAGATATAGGTTTATCTCCTTTTTACTCTTGAAGATCACTGTGGTAACTCAGTGGGAGGGAGGAAACAACTCTTTCTGGTGAGGTGATGACGATTTTGGCTTCTTCAAAGTCTTTTCCCAGCAGGTGGCACATGCCCTGCCCTCCTTGCCTATGGACTTCTGTTAAAGGAACAAGTCCTGTCCCAGAGTCCCAGTGCACAGGGATACTTCAGGGCCTTAGCTGCAACAAGAAATACAAGAGACAGTGTTCTAAAACTGTTGAATCCACCCAAACTCATGTTCTTAATTCTTCCCACTTCAAATACTAGCCTGGCCTAAACATAAGCCCAAGCAAAGGTCTGTTTAGCAGGACACAGGGATGTAGGAATCTTTTTCACCTATAGTTGACATATGGTTTCTTATTCCCCATCATGTAGAGTACCTGCTGTGTGTAGCTGCTCTGGAGTGAGGATTGTTCCCTTTTCCTCCTCCTTTTCAAAGTTCTAGATGGTGACTGTCTCTATCTAGTCCTGTTTCTCCTTCCTATGGTTTCATTTTTGAGTACAATGACTTTGGTGCTGCTAGATATCCCTGATACTTGAGGAAGACTCCTCTATGTCAGTTTGAGACTAACCAGCCAAGAGCAATGCAGACTGTACAAATATCTCCAGTAATTCTGCCTGGGACCACCGGCAGCTGCTATTCACAGTTTGTTCTTCTGTGCCTGTAATCAGCTGACTGTCCCTATCCAAAATGGTCCCTTTACACTCCCTGGCACCATAACACCCTAGAATTCAACTGTGGCTCGGGGTGCCAGCAGCATCCATCTTATGAGCTTGTGCTCTCATGCATTATCAGCTTTCTATAGACTCCTTCACAAGTGGCAGATCTCATGGTGGGGACTTCTGCACAGAGGTGATGTGAGACCCCATTCCTGCTCCTCCCCTCTCACTGGCATTCTGAGGCCACTTACAGTCAAGTGTTAGACATAAAGGGTTCCTGACATTGATCTATGGTATTTTTAAAGTCACAGCTTTGGCATTTATTTGGAATTACTGTAATTGGGAAAGTAGCACATATGGATTTCTCTACTGCTTAAAACTATTCCACTGTGGGAGTTTTCTGTACCCTAAAAATTTGATATGTAGGCTGTCTAGATTATATTGGTTGCCATCTGGTTTTCAGTCCCACTCTTTGTTTTCAGTCTCCAAGCCATTATGTCTTTAGTAAATAATCAAACATATTTTGTTCTATTCAATTTCTTTTCCTCTGGTGAATTGTTGATTTGGAGCCAAAGGTTTATTTAAACAGGTGATAGCTTTGCTGCTTAGTTGGTGCATTGGTAACATGACTTTAGGTCACATCTACAAAGACACATGTAGTCATGCCAAGAGATCTGAACACACAACAAAAAGCTGAAGTGTATCTAAGGTTTGAGAGCCTTCTGGAGAGTTCCAGTTTAAAAAGAGCCAAGTTTTATCCTCCCAGTTCAGAGGCTGCAGCAGTAGGGACCACTGTGGTTATGAAGTGGGGTGGAGGAGCAGAGGAGTGGCAGTAAATGGGAACTGGAGTGGGAAGAAGGGGAGGAGGAGCATGGAGCTAGAAAAGGTGCAACTGAAATTCATAATAGGCATGGGCTCTTTCAAAAGCTATTTTGAACTGGAGCCTCATTAACAAGTTCCTGTACTCCAGTAGGCTTGCCCAGTCCATTCCATTGCCCCCTACTGAAGTTCTACCCATGCCCTTTACTGAACTACATCCATGCAAATCTTAATCCCCAGCAGGTAAAAATAGCATTGCTGAAAGTGTGTAAAAGCTCAAGTTTTTCACTGAAGGAAGCCATGACCGCTCAGCTGGGTGCCTTGGTTGTTCAGTGCCTGCCTCCTGTGGCTGAGGCAGCTCAGACTGACATTGTGTGACTGGAGAAGCCAAGTCTATCTTCTGGCTACCAGCCTCAAATGCCAAGAGGCTGCTGTGTCCTGCCTGCAGGCAGCTGTGATGTTCCTAGAATGGAGAACAGCTGAGGGAAGGGGAAATTAACACAAGAAGACAAGGGATGGGAACCAGAAGATACAGACCAAAGGGTTGGAAGTGGTATCCTTCCTTGAAAAATTAGTTGGGTCTTTACTGCATAGATCTGACTAGACTGTGTGTTTGAAACCAGTCGCAGTTCTCCCCACCCTGAGTCTTGTTGATATTGCTTTCAAAAATGGTCATTTTACAGTAAATATACTCTGACAACCCCATCTCTTCCTCCTTCTCTGTGCCAGAGTTTGTCCCATGCATTTCAAAAACCACATAGCACTTGAAGGCACAGTAATATTTGGGAGCAGAAGCTTTTAAATAAGAGCCAGTTAGAGCCACAATCCATCTCCACCTGATTTTTATTTTATTTTTATTTTCCCTGCATTCTTTGAAAGAAGCCTGTCTCAAGCCTACATATTTTAAAAGGCTGCCAGTTCTTTCCTGCAGATTTTGCAGCTTTCAGCTGTTATGCCTCCATAAGATTATTCTTTGCATCTACTGACAAACATCATGGAATGAAACTCCCCCAGAGTTTCAATATCATTCAGCCAGGCAACATCTTCAGAAAACAGCTTGAAATTATTTGCCAGAAAACTAATTAGTGTTTTAGAGCAAATATCCCTACAATTAACAGATTCCTCAGCTACTGTAGTTCTGATTTCTTCCTGTACTTGGTACAAATTTTTATCTCTCGCCCTAAAAGAAAATTTTCTTAATTCAACATCCCATCCCTTTAACTTTGCCTGACTGACATGCTGGGATTACCAGAGTTGGGGCTGAAAGTCAGGCTCTCTCAATTTAACCAGCTGTGAAGGATAGAGAACTTACACCACAAAACTACAGATAACCTGAAGGTTAAATTTTAAAAACAGGTATTTGCTTTACCTTCTTGCCTGTACCTGATCTCTACCATATATCTCAGATATATCTCAGAGTCTAGTCTCACAACTTACATCAGTGAATTTCACTTTCTGAAGATAAGCAGCACAGAGAAAAACCTTAAAATTTGAGTCTTCTTCATTGTATGAAAGAAAGCCATCCTTGCAAGCCTTTCTCACTTTAGGCCACCCATTTTCTATCATTTATTAAAAACTAACAGCCACAAAAACAGCCAAAGAGTGCAGTGTCCCCCCAGGCATCCAAGGTGTGTTGCTTACTCCTGCTTTTGTATTAATTTCCCATTCTAATCAGCAATTAAAAAGCAGGCCAATTAGCTTACTATTTTTCCTTCCTTTCCAGCTGTGCCAGAGATGAGTTGGCAAAAGTTCCAGGATGAGAGGAATAGAGTATATCAATAGAGATTGTCTGCACCTGAGGTGTTAATTTGTTCCTTTACTTGTTGCTAGCTGCTAACAACCCATAAGCCACAAACATGAAGGTTGCCAGAGAAGGACAACAGAGCTTTATGAATAAACACTTGTACTTTAGCTTTAGAAGCTTGTGACTTCTATTTCAATGTGAACACAGATTTATTTCACATTGGTATGCACATATTTTGCAGTTCTGCCCAGCAACCAGGAGTATGTAGGAACAAGTGCTCCTCTGCAGAGTTTATTTTGATCAGTATGGATAGCGCCCAACCCACAAACCAGCACAGAAGAGGATTTTTGTCTCTGATCTTAGCGGCATTAGGAATTATGATACTTCCTTACACACCCAAAAGCTTAACTAGATTAACAGAAATGTGATCAACAAATGCCCAAAGCCAAAAGTCCACAGAACACTGCAAAGCTGTTGACAGGTCTTAAACAGGAATTTTTTGCTCTTGGTCATTCATACTGAGTGCATTAATTCACCTTACAATTATAGGCATATTATGGTGCAACACTATACTTTTATATCAAATAAGATTTAAAAAGTGTGCCAAAGTATTTACATTTTACCTGAATTAATAATGCATAGATCTAATTTGAAAACATTAGTGCTTTTTTTTAGCATATTTAGGAGAGTAGCTGCAAGAATGTTATTAAAAGTTAGCATGGGAAACTTCAAAGAATGTCTATAGGAAAAATACTGACTTGTACTTTTTTTTCTCTTTTTGTGTTTTAACCTCCTCACAGAGGAGAAATTCATAGTTTGAGAAACTTGCAATTTTTCAGAACTTACATTTTCTTTTTTTTTCTGTTTTCTTTGTCATTCGCAGCCCCACCCCAGTAAGGAGAAAAGAGGGGACAGGGTATATTTTCCTGAGTTTTCTTTACGTAGGAAGCGACATAACCATCAAAATATGAAGACTGACTTAGCACTCTTCTGTTCTTTCTTATGATCAGCAAGGAGTGACAAGAGGGAGAGAAATTCTGGCATTCCATAAAAAGTATTCTAAAAATAGAAGACCAAAAGTCTTTGACTTCACAGTTGTTTCAGTTTAACTTGTAAAATCCAAAATTATTATCAGAATATTTTATTCAGAATATTTCTCATATGTTAATATATTTTCCATACATCTACTAATTTTTTTTATTAACCAGAAGGAGTTCTGGCTCTGGGCTGTACTTGTAATCTTGGCTATCAGAGGAAGCCTTCCCAACTACAACATGATACCTGGCTTTCAGGGAGCCTCTGTGCAGGATAATGCCTCCAGCATCCCAGTCCACATTAATCCTCCCTTTCCAGAGAAGCCATCCTGGTATGAAAAAGCAAATTCCCTTGGTCAGTTAGATGAGTATTTGTGGGTGTCCTGGTTTGGGCCTCTATGCTCTATCAGTTGTGGTACCACTCCCTGTGCTAGGCTGGCTGTGTAGTCCAAGATAACCAGTGGCTGCTACTTTGCTCACCCCAAGATGCACAACACCTGCTTGGACACCTATTGTCCACAAAACATCAACCCCCCTCAACCCCCGCAAAAAAACCCTTATGAGTTTGTTTCCTTGGGAGCTGGAAATGAAATCAAGGCAGTAAAGGGCAGTATTGCACCCCTTTTCCCCTAAGTCTTTGCCCTTGTGCCATGAGTCAGCAGGCATCACAAAAGCAAATATTTGCCAAACAGAAAGTGACTGTCCCTCAGCAACCCCTTCAAGTACTCCAGGCTGCACAAGATCCAGCGATGAACAAGTTTGAGTGGAGAGCTAAGGGCCTGCCAGGAGGAGGCAATGCCATGGCTTTGCTCTCAGTGAGGTGAGTGACTCTGATCAGGGCTGGGTTTACTCTCCTTCACCCATCACTTCCCCTTATTCCTCAGGGATGAAGCCACAGCCCGCATCAGCCAGTAAAGCCAGGCAGGGTATGTGGAGGAGGCCCAGTCTGGGTGCAGGTCAAGGGAATTCTCCAAGAAACAAGAAGAAATAAAAATCTAAGGAATGTTGTACTCAGCACAAGCTTTTATTCTTATATATCACAGTATTAGTTATCTTACCAAAGGCAGGTTAAGGCTAAAAAATGTTTAAAAAACCAGTACAAATCAACCAACCAAAACCCCCCCCAAAACCAGCAAATCCTTGCTGACAGGCACAAGATACAAGTCATGAATTAAAAAAGAAAACCCTTCCTCTTTAAACTATAGGTAACAGAGCTCCACCACCTCCTTGCATAAAAGTTGAGAGAGGTACTTTTGGGTTCTTCAGGACCTGGGTCTAGCTAACATGAAATTGCCTTGAATGGAGTAGCATTTCCCTGTTTAAAATGATCCTGAATTGGAACTCATCCTGCTTTCTGTCTTCGTCTCTCAGAATTAAACGTTCGAGTTCTCTGTGCCCAGGAGCGGCAGGTTGCTAGTATCATGTTGCACCAAGCATTGTAAAGGCCCAGGACACACACTCACTGAAAACATGTTAGGCTTTTAAAGTGTCAGCTGGCCTGTGATTTTATCTATCCGTTAAGCTATTGTGTTCAGAGAACCCGCAGCCAGGCACGGACCATAACAACAGGCGTGTAACAGATACAGGTTTGTCCTGTTCTCCTACTTCTTGTTACCCTCCCCTCTATAAATTATTGACACTACTAAAATTCCGAGGGCAGAAGGTGAACAATAGTCTCCAGCCTGCTGGGAGCTCACAGAAATATTACTGGGTGCTTACCAGACTCCATGCTATGTGCTGCCCTCAGCTCCATGAGGAGCTGCCACCTCCCTTTTGGGCTCTTTTTGGCATCAGGCACCAGTCAGGCACTTCCTCCTTCACTTCTCCTGTTGTGTGGCTGGAGGAAAAGCAGGGATTGGCTACCCTGACTAAACTCCGACAGCATCCACCCTTCACTCCCATGCCCGTGCATCTCCCCACTTCCCGAGCTCATGCCTCAGCAATTCCACTCAGTTGTCTAAAAGCCAAGGTTCAGTCTCTTCCTCCGCAGGCTGAGGTTGCTCCAATTTCTTCAGATGGCTCCATCTGTATCATGGATATCACCAAGTCACATTTTGCTGCCCATTAAGGCAGGTAGTTAGCTATTTTCCAGCATGTTGCTAAGGAAACTGCTGGAGTTGTAGAACTGCAAATACTTCCAGCCTGAAAAATGGTGATCACAATAGAAATATTGTGAAAATTCATAAACAGCTACTCAGGTATTTTAATAGCTCTGGCATGAGATTCAGATACTAGTCATAAACATCCATTTTATTTTATCACAGTACTGAGTAGTTCTAACACTTCCCATCTCTGTGTATCTTCTTTAAAAGCACTCCACTGATAAACACAGCACTTAAAATAAACTTCAGTTTATTTTTCAACAGCTGTCCAAAATCCACATTGAAAAATACTTTGCTATGCTGTATCTAATTGAAGACCAGATGCCATTGAAATGAAGTCATCAATACCCCGTACAAGTTAAGGCATCTGCTTGCATAAAACAACTTGCTTTTTTGGCTCTTTACCCTCCAGCTCTTTGGGCCAGGATCAGACTCATCTGTAAGGTGCATTAGAAGTGTAGGTAGTTGTAAAAAGAAATATTCATTGCCATTCTTCTCATAAGAGAGAGGATAGATTGTAAATTTTTTTATTGCAAAATATTAAAATAAATTACATTTTACAAAGACTTAGCAAATATTTACATACAGTGTGATTCCAGTGACAATCAGCAACAAAGAACAGACAGACAGGCATATTATGGAGTGATAAGAGTCAGAACTGCACAAATGTCAAAAGCTGTATGAAAGACAAACTAATTTTTAAAAGTTAAATCCATCACAAATGGAATGAATCCCATGAGGCACAAAAATTACATGTCTACAAAGTTCTTTTGTTTGGTCAACAGACATATTGCTTTTTGCTCTCCTCATCTGTCTCTACACACTCTCCCAGATCAACTGGAGGAAAAAGAAAATCTTCGCATGTACAGCCACGTCACCGTGGATCTGCTGTTATCAGTCTGGCTTTCATTCTGCACGCTGTGTGATATCCATTGCCAGCAACAGATTCACAAATCATTAGTTCAGAAAATTTTTAACACTCCGATTTTGTATTTCCTCAGTGACTTCGTACCAGTGTATCAGATGTGTCAGGCTGCCTGATGTGAGACAGGTATCTGAAAGTGATGCCCTTCTGGTAAAAACAGCCTTCAATAGCACAATACAACCCAAGAAGCATCACAACGATGTCATGAAGAATTGGGGTCACAGTCTTACAGCGCTCAAAAGGCCTTTTTGTAGGAACAGACTTCCATGGTCACATTTCAGGATTTAATTTTTGAAAAAAGAATAAAACTGAAAATACTGGCTCATCTTGGCAAAATTAATACGTGAACCCATCCTTCACATGATGTGAGTGGAAATAAAATCAACTTGTAGGCATTAGCTAGAAAGAAGAGTTTTCACTGCTACTCCATCCCTTCCTTATACATGCTTTTAAGCTTTTTTCCTTCTTTAAAAATCCCCCTTTCCTCTCTTTCCAGGAAGAGACCTGTCTCTCCTATAAAACTAATTCCGCATCTTTAAGAAAACTATTAACATTATTAGTTAGCCAAATGAAATCAACTGGCATCCAAAGAAAATGTTTCCAGATTGACCAAGTAACTGAAATAACTACAAGACCTAACCAGGTAGTACTGGGGAATTCACTTGGAGATACTTTTGGAGCTGAATAGAACAAAATCCAGCCTGACACCCCTCTAAGTCACTACATGTAAATCTGAAAGCAGAAACACATTAGTTTAGATCTCCCAGGCAGTTTCTTTTCTCAAGACATGGAAGACAGGCAGGCAAAAGGCTGTCTTGTTTAGCACTTCGGCACTTCTGAGATGGCACCATAATTTTAAAAACCCTGGGAATGGTTCAGCTTTTTGGAGAGAGCCACTATGAAAGCTATGCACAACTAAACCCCTCCAAAACTCTGAAACATGTAGGCTTAACGAGACCAATTCTGTTGGCCCCTGCGTAAAGAGGAATTTTTTCCCAGTGTTAAGATTGCATTAAGGCACATGGTGGGATATCTTGAGAACAGTTTTGTGAGGTGTGATCATGTTTCCCCGAAAAACTGGGAATATTGTACTTTGTTTTAATAAATTTAAACTATTACTTTAAATCCCATGATACTTATTATGCAGACTTATAGTCTATGCTGACTACACTGGGAAAGGCCAGAGAGCCACATCTAGCTTGATAATATGAAACAGATCCCATCTATTCTCAGCTCTGGCATACAAGTGCACTTTGCTACGCAGAACAGAGTCTGGGTTCCAGTGTGCAACATCCCCTCCCAATCAAAGCAGCCCAGCCAAGTGTCTGGGTTGTATTATTTCGGTATTAAAGAGAATTTTCTTTCTTTTTTTCTTGTTTTTTTTTTAAATGAAGATTGGACTCTGCTTTTCCATTTCACACACTTGCTGAAAGTCTTTTCTCTCCTCATTGTCCTGTAGCTTTCTAACTGTTACTAAAACTGTGATCTTTGCAACAATAATGGAAGACAAGTTGGAGGACAACAAAAGCTAAATGGAGTGCTTTCTCATTTTCTTTTAAGTTAGTGTGGACTTTTTAAAACAAAAAATATTTAAAAAAAAAAAAGAGAAGGCTAAACTGACTACAAAAACATCCTATGCATATGCACATAATCCTACCTAACATTTCTTACAGTTATAAAGTACAGCTGTCAACCGCAGCTCTTCAGATACAAACCCCTGAAGGGCTTGGAGTAATTTTAGAAGAGTGGGGATTAAGGTTATCTTACTAGAAGTAAGTAAGAATCATCTTGATATGGCCTCTCCCGCCTTCCTCTCAGATACAAGTCAAATTCATCCAACCACCCCTGCTCCAAATAACGTAAATAGAATAAAATTTGATTACCAATTAAAATCTCTCTTAAACAATACTACTATAGATTGCAGATTAAATACAAATCAAATTATGTTGACTCCACAGTTGTTTAGTATAACAGAGGTGGACACGAGTTGGCCTCAATGTGGCCATTGTGTTTACATTCTATTTGAAAAAAATGTCATATATATGGAAAATTTTAGGAAAGAAACAGAATAGTAAAGGCAGTCCCTCGTTTCACAGTAGGTGACTTCAAAACTTCCCATCTAAAGGCTATCCAACCAGAGTGCCAGCTTCCCATATATACCCCTCCTTCTGTGGAACAGGCCAGCAACTGAAGCTGCAGCCAATATTTGTAGTTATCAGAAATAGCCAGTATTTTAAGATTAGCATTGCAAGGTTCCATAAGGTCTTCTTACAGAGCTAGTGAGTCTGCCAGCGTTACACTGAAAACGAGACTGAGAAAACTTTTAACTGTTCACTGAACTTTGGAAACTTTCAGACATACCAGAATGGCTTAAATACTCTACAACCAAACAGATCAGCAGAATCTGACATGTTAAGGTTTAAAGGTCTTGGCTATTTTCTGCTCCAAGTATATCGGATAAAACTGAAATCAGTACCTTTTGGCAGCATATAATCAAGAGCCTCATTTGAAAGAGTTGTCAGGGTTAATGCATAGATATAGAAAAAGAAAAATAAAACCATGGTAAAATTTCTTTGTAGCCAAAACAATTTGGGCATATATGATATGAACAGACAGGCTTCTTTCTAGTAAGTAGCCCATCTCCAAGTCAAAAAATAATACTTTTAGAAGCTTAAGAGCCAAAGTTCCTTCTCAAAAAAGTGCCTTATGGCCCGAAGTCACTTGATCACATCTCAGTTTGCCCAAGGTTTGACGTTGCCCAACCTTCTATCAAGTGGGATAGAATAACCATTGTATATGCACATGTCAAACTCTAAAAACAACAACAACAACAAAAATATACAAAGTGTAATCAACTGTTTCGAAAATCAACTCCCATTCAAGTCATGTCTGAAGTACCAAGGCAGGGAGGAACATCAAACAACAATACTGACTAACACACTGCCCATATCAGCAGCAGTGCTACAGGTCCCTTCTGACTGGCATTAGGGCATTTGGAGAATATCTGTGCTTCCCAAGGTGATTTTTTCCTAAGAAGGACAGTGTCAATAAAACTTCACCTGTACACAGATACTGTATAAGGTTAATTCAAGTATTTCCTTTAGGAAATGGACAGTGGAAGGACACTTTCAACACTAAAAAAGTTAATTGCATCCTTCTTGTGCTCATACATGCTTTGATCAATAAGTCTTCCAGTCACTTCACCCTTTGACAGTTCTGGGGCTGATGTGCAGCTCAGCAGCCCAACTGGCAAGCTTCATCCCAGATGATTCTTCCTTGTTAGAGGGCTCCTTCTTGGTCCATTCCTTTGGAACTCTTAATTTTACTATTTTATTTATGAAATTAGAATTCACTATAATTTGACAAGCACTGACATATTCTACAGAGATGTTTCAGAAGCTTCCTTCTCAGTCTACCAGCACACCTCAGCTCAGATCTGTGTGTCCTGGCATTCCATCCAAAGTTTCTCATTAAGCACAGCATGCTAGTGCCATATTTTTGGCAGTAACAACTTAACAATAGGCAACCTCCTTGATTTCACTTGTGATAAAAGCGGGATTCAAATCCAGGTTTTCAGAGGTGAAAGGCTAATGGAGTAACCGAACACATTTGATGCCCAAAACAGTTTTGCAACAGTATAGTTACATTCCCAAACTATTTCCTCAATGAAATGCATGAACTCAGAGCAGATCCAGTGTATTAACTAAAGAACCATAAAAATCTAAAGAAGGAGCGGGACTCCAAATTCAACTGTTATTTTACAAGTCTTTCAGAAAAGCAAAGCTCACGGGCTCAGAAGCCAGCCTAGGATGGGAAAAGGAGACTGGAGTTTCTTAGTTTGGGACTTGCTTTTGTTTCCAAAGAGACAGGAGAAGCTGCAAACATACTTTTCTCCTTGCTCTATGTTCAATATGCACTGACCTCTTTCAGAAAACCATTGTCCAGCATGCTTCACGTGGCAGCCTTCGCATTGCTTACTGTATTATATTCATTCATCAGTTGTTCATAAGGCACAGAAAGTTCTAGCTCATTATTAGTAAAGGTAGATTCATCAGAAGATGGGAATTTAACCAGTTTTTTTGCAGTTTCAGATTCCTCTGCAAGATTATCATCCATAGAGGATTTTGACGTTTCCTCATCATCTGAGACGTCTTCCTCTTCATCCTCATCTTCATTTACAAATGTTATATTGGCATTCTCAAATATTAAGGGCCGATAGTCTCTGGAATCCCACACTTCACCTTCTTCTTCACTAATCCTGTCCAGCTGGTTCACGAACATGGTTCCTTCTAGAGGGCTGTCTCCACTACGTTTGTCATGGAGGGGTCTCAGTACATGACCATTCTGAATGTCCATGGAAGCCTCCTCATACTCAAATGACTCTGTCTTTTTGTAAGTCACCTGAACATCTATACTGGCATTCATTTGCTTGCCATTTTCCACTATAATCATTTTGTCATTGCTTGTCTTCAGTGCCTTCTTCCCAATTTGCTTTATAAGGTCATTGTAGGTCTCTTCCTTCTTTGAAAGAAAGCTGAAAATGTTGACATCCTTTGAGGTACCCATTTGAAGGGGTTTTTTAGACCGAGGATGATTGTCAAATGACTCTTTTCTTTTTTTCCTCCGTTTCTTGATTGCTTTGTGGACTTCCACAAACATACTGACCTTCCAGTTAACAAAGAGTGAGAGCCAAGCTAGTCCCAGATAGATCCATAACTCCACAAAGTATCTGTACAGCGCGTGATAGTTCGCATCTGGATTTACACCTACAGGAAATTAAAAACAAAAACATTACTGAAAGAAGACTCACAGCTGGTAAATCTTTGAAGTTATGACCCTGAAAATTACTCTCTCCCTCACTAAAAGAGCCTTGTTATTCAAACACTGGTCAGAGAGGTAGCAAGTAGGGAAATAAAAGAAAAAATTGATCCCACATCTTCCACTTCTTGGCCACATGTATTTTGATCACTGGACTAACAAAATAAAAATTAAGCATATTTATCCTCCCCTTATAAGATATAAAAATGAACATTTTCCTTTTGAAAATTACAAGTCTTCTTCCTGCCACTGAAGTATGGATATATAGGTACCTTCCTTGAGAAAAAGATTCAGAGTTCCACTTACGAGAACCAATGCACTGAACAAGGCAGTGGATTTTAGAGAAAGAAAAGGTTTGGGAGGGAGAGAGGAATATGCTCAGTATTCCCCATTGACTAGTTCTAGGCAGGTGTGAAAAGCATTGCCCAGTGTCTATACATCCTGCTTAGTATACTGGATCCCATTCAAAGGTGCACAACTACCATGGTGGGCAGGGTAGCTCCACGCCTGAAATACAGACCTGGGGCACCAGAAGGACTTATGAACTCTAGAACTTGGCTTCAAAATTAACCCAATAAAGGCCTTAGGTGTCTACACCAACACTGAAGAGCCAGATTTAGTCCACTGGATCAGTACCCAGCCTTAATGGAATGTTCTATCCTGCAAAATGTGTTGGAAAAGCTTAGAAAACATCTTTTCAAATCAAGAGTTTGGAAGCCGAATTGCCACGCTATGCATGTAATGAAATAATACACAAAATACAATTACTGACCAGCAACAAAATCTCCAAATCCTATGGTGGTGATAGTGGTGAATGAGAAATAGAGGCCTTCAATGTAATTCCATCCTTCAGTCATCATGAAGACAAAGGGAGGAATAACCAGATGGACCAAGACACCCCAAACAATGAAAATAGCTGTGCATGTAATTTGGGCTTTCCTCTGTGAAGAAAAAAAGAAGAAGTTGGGGAAAAATCACAAAATTTTTTGTCCCACTCATAGCACCAATAATCATCTGACAGCATCAGATATTTCAGTTTTGTGCTAACAATTTAAATACCATAATTAAAAGTCACTAAAAATGACTGAAGTAAACACACTTTCTTTTTTCCTTTAGTCAGAACACTGGGCCTGAGAAAAACACCCCTCAGATTCCCCATTCTTACAACTATTTGCTCAATAAAGATTATTTCCTCACAGTTTTCCTTCACATTCTTGGAATTGTTAAAGAAGTCCCTGGTATTTTATAAACTGGCATGGGATATGGACATAGCACTGTAATCTAAAAAGCCATGACTACCTCTAACTTTCCTCATCTAAATACAGAAGACTTTTCTCTCCTGTTTATGACTCCTTCCCTTTGCCACCCATGCAGCCTTTGTACAAACCTGCACATACACATTTCACTATTATTTTCTGGTACTTTCCTCTCAGGTGCAAAAGCAATAAAGTACTTGCTCTGTTTCAGAAACCAGGACCTAAAGCAGCCCCAGTGCCCTCCAGGCATTGACTCTGTATTGCCTCTCATCTCTGTGCAGTTAGAACTGAGAATTCACTTGCAGTGGGAAAGGGAGGGAGAAGGAGAAAGAAACTGAAACAAACCATCACCAAAAAAACAACAAAATGCTATGAACCAAAAACCACAAGCCAGTAGCTCAGAACAAAATATTATTTTGCAGTAAGCTCACTGCACAGCAGGAAATATTCATACTAGCACACAGGCACGTGGGAGACAAGCAGGACAGCCTATATTTCTGTGCCTGAGCTTGAATGAAATGTCTATGAAATGGAGCCTCACGTACGCTTGTCCTAAAGGTCTTTAATGTAAGAAGTAGTACCAAAGCTTTTTATGAGATCTCATTTTGCTAAACTTCTTGCAGAACTAACACATCAGACACCATCCATCTTTCAGTTGTTTCAACGCAACACCATTTGGGGAAAATTTGCATTTGTGCAAGTGTTCATTTACTATGAGATAAGCAGGCAAGTTAGGAAGTGTAAGCTTAATTCATGCATCAAAACTACTCAGTTCAAGGGTAAACAAGTAAGGGCTTACCAGGCTTACTCCTCTTTTTGTCAGAAACTGGCCCAGCCTCTTGGCTCGTCCTCCAAAGAACTTCCCCAGAGCACTGATCCACGTCAAGCAGAGAGGGACTCCAAAAAGCCCGTAAAATATGCAGAAGAGACGCCCAGCGTGTGTCTTGGGGGAAACATTTCCGTAACCTGAAAGAAATAAGTAAGTCTTCCTTCTGTTCTTGTTGAAGAGAATTCAAGGCAATTCTACCTGGGCACAAAACAACACTGTGTTCCTACTGTGCCATGCACTCCTTACTTCACCATCTAAAAGGGATTTAGTTTATTCCAGCTGCTCATCTTCTGAATCTGGATGCCTTCCAATTCTACCCTAGCAAACATGCAAAACCCCCACACTTTAGTGTTCCCTAGATTTTGTTCATCTTTTTCTGGACAAGATGGGGTAAATGCAAAGTAAAGCTCATCTCAAAACTTCTAATATGATGCCCCAATCTTAAGCAGCACTGTTAAAACTTGACTGATTCAATTTTATGGAATGGAACTCAAAATGCATCCTGAAGCTAGCTCCCAGGTGAAACATCCACTATATGCACTTAACTTGTGGCCTGGTGCCTTTGCAGGGTAATAGTGTGTGAGTTAAGTGCAAGGCAAGTGAATTAATATTTCACATTAATTTAGTTCTTTGCTGGTCACAAAATCCAACAGGACATTACAGATTCAAGCTCTAAAATCAGCAGCCTATTTTCTGAACTTCTGACAGAGTTTTCTTATTTATGTGTGTTATTGGCTTCAACATTTTTCTAAGCCATAATATAAGCTGGGTACTGTGAATTTTAAATAAAGAAAACCACAATACTGCAAATGGTTTTAAAGTAAAACTTCTACATCCAGTCCTCTCTGGTTATTTTCCATTCCCCCTTTTTTTTTTTAGTTGTAGGTTCAACAAGTGTGTAACAACACCACGTAGCAAAGCTTTTTCTGTAAAAGCAGAAGGCAAATGATGCTGAGTTCTGAAAACCTATATATCACAGGAGGAAGAAGTCCTCCAGTGCAGAGAGTCTTACAAGCACAAATCAGTAGTAATATTTAAAAAGCAATTGTTGTTCTGCTTCGCCTTTTTTTAAGAGGTAGATAAACAGTCTAGTTAGTTCTGCAAGCCAGGAACACTGATAATTTAGTTATAGGTCAGGAGGATGCATGTGTGTAACAAGACAGCAATACAAAAATCTTATGTGCACTTGCTTTAGGTATTAGTTTAATGGAATGCTTTGCTATGTTTTTGTTTTGGAATTTTATGATTTGGAAATTTAAGTGCGTGAATCAGTGGAACTGGAATGATACCAGCCAACCCCAACAGCACCTTTAATCCATTACTTATTGGAAAGACACACTTTTCTCCTCTGTACACACATGGAGGGAGTGCCAAACCCCTGTTTTTACCTCTGAATCTGCAGGTGAACACATACTTTAGGCAACTCCAGCCATGTGGACTTTATTTGGTGGCTACCTTGACACAGAAATGGGAGAGTACAAACACACCAGAGCCTGCAGAGAACTACAGCTAGGAAGGTTGACACAATAAATATTTACCGATTGTAGTGATCACAGTAGCAGCAAAGATCACAGCGTTCGGCCAATTCCAGTTGTTGAAAGTGTTGTTCCCAGTGATGGCAACCCCCTGTTCAGCAGCATCTGACACAATCTGTAAGGAAAAAGTAAGAAACAATCTTGTAAAATCCTAGCACCCTAAAAAAGAAATTTATCTGTCCCTCTCAAGTTTTCCTCCTCAGCTCACACTTTCAAAAGAATCTCTGAGTTTTTTGTGAAGCCTGACCTAGTATATTCACTAGCAATAATCTTATGAAATAATAAAAACTTGCTTCAGAGAAGAAAAATTAATGCAGGTGCTCTGACATTTCAATAGGGAGTTTTAATTAGATAAACTTTTACTTGAGTTACAAGTTTAAACCAAATTAATCTCTTCCAGAGAGCAAAGAACACTCCTGCAGAATAAACTACCACTTAACCTCCAGTGCAGATCTTGAATTTAATTTAATATTAGGGACATCTTCAGAACTACTATCCATTTCAAAACACTGTTACATGCCTCAGCTTGACTTGGGTATGAATGTCATAGAATCCTTGGCAAAGCTCATGTGATTCATGTTAATTCACCTGCTGTCTCCACAAAAGTCAAACCATCTACAAGAAAACGGTAAAACTGTACTTTTCAAAGACAGAGAAATTGAGATTTTTTTTTTCCACAGCATTTCATACAACCGGATTCCAATCATTGTCCTTGAATCAGGCCCTTTTCTTCTCCCACGCTGAAATCTGTTATGCCATGACGAATGCAAAGTACTAACTATTATTTAGTGCAGAAAGTGAAAGTTTCAGATCAAAACCATGCATCTTGCTGATTCTGGAGTGCATTTCTACCTCCCCAAAGTAAAAGGAAAAAACCAAACAGATATGCTATATTCTCTCTGGGAAATCTCTAGTTATTTAAATCTTAGCCCTGTCACATCATGATGTAGTTAAAGCCTTACCAGGTTACTCTCTTTTTTCCCCTTCAGTGTAAACACTGAACAAAACTAATGCTACACCCATATACAGAAAAGGTAACAGTATCTCCAAATGTTGATTTATAACATTACCCACTGTCTTCATTTCTCCCTCAGTAAGTGTTGAATATAGAAACCGTCTGCAGCTAAATATCAAAAAAATTGGAAGCAATATACTTTTAAAAAAAATTTTAGAAATAAACATGAGAGTTGATGTTTATTTTAAACTGGCAAGAACTTATAAAGGTAACTACAATGAACTCTTCCTTCCTCCATCACCCCTTCCTTCCTTTCTACTTGATTAAGATCTGATCTTGGACTCAGCAGAGACTCAACACGAAGTTCAATCACTACTGAAAACATACACAAGTTAACACAGGTTTTAATTATTCTTGAGACTTATTACATATCACCACCCTCCTACTGTAATAAAAATGCCCTCAAAGTGAATGTATTGTACATATACAAGATGTAAACAATTTAATTAAAAATGCACTTTCAAAAATGCACTGGCTGTTCCAGAAGATAAAAGGAGAAGCATTGAAAGTGAATGAAAGTAAAGAACTAGGTTGTTTTTTTTTTCTCCTGGTAAACTCAAAGTGTGTGTTAAGCTGGATGCAGTGTCTTTCCATAGCCTACAGGCTCTGGATAGAAAAGGACTGAGTTCTCACCAAGGCACTCCTTTATCATAAGAAAGTGGTGTACAAATGAAAAGCAGCCCTAAAACAGGCAGGCTGAGAGCAGGCAAGTAAAATACACAATGCCACCCCTCTTCCAAAAAAAATATGGATCACAAGAGCTCATCTGAAAAGAAACCAAAGTACAATCACTCATTTCTGCCATAGTCTGCAGAGGAACTTCCTGAAAGTCCCAAAGGACATCCAAATCACCTGAAAAACACAATCTGTTATCTATTATTGTTGAAAAGATGCCTTGACTTCTTCCATTGCCTAAATGTTACACTGAGCACCAGTTTTCCAGTCATTTTCCATTCCATAAGCAGACTTGGATTTATTTTACTTGTTTCCTCACAGAGCAAGTGATCTCCAAGAGACACAGTGAACTATCCACTCCTATTGTCACAGCCCATTATCTCATTGCATTAATCCACCCCGGCCTGACCTCATGAGCTCAGTTTCCCAGTACATACAATTACATCAAGACCTGCCAGGATTTGAAGTCTGGATGTCTAAAGAGGGCCCAGATCTGAGGGGAAGAAGCTGCTGGACTGAGTGGCACACAGCTGCTCCTCACATCCAGGCAGCTAACATTTTGGAGAAGATGGCCAGCTCTACAAGTTATAGGAACCCCTGGTACAGTGAACCACAGATAATTCTCCAGACACAGCTGACATCCTCTTCCTGTCCGTATCTGCACACAGCTATTGGCTATTAGCACACAATTATCTATGATCTACAGTCCAGTCTTTCAAGTTATTTTATGCCTGCAATAAGTCTGAACGCAGTATATGCATCGCAGCTGCAGGAACAAAGATGGTCGCAAAACATATTAGATAGCTTTGGTGCTATGGGAAATATTGATTTCTTAAACTACAGAAAACTTCCTCCAAAAAGTCTCTGTATTGTAAAATAGGAGGCAAGGGAGAAGAGGAAGAAGAGGGTTAGATGGTGCTAGTGTTCTTAGTATCTTGAAAGATGTAATTTTAAAATACCTTTTCAAGTATGCCCAAATGCAAAAGCTGAAAATAACTAATTCATAATTTATACATTGCCTTAGGTCTCACCTCAAGACAGTTCATACTGATAAAGGCAGGACTGTATTTTCAGTCAAATGTCTTTTGCCTCGCAGAATCAAAACCCCTCCTCTCCCTCATTCCCTACAACTCCAGTTAGGCTTCTTGACAAAGGAAAAAGGGGAAAAAGTTTTAGAGACTCGGGTGTTACTGTTGAAAGTTAAACAGACTTAAAACTACCACCTCTTCTGGTGACATCAACACAAGCAGAAAAACGGATGTAATTTGAAAGTAATCAAGCAGACAATAAGCCCCATTTGCAAGGTACCTTCCTACTTCCCCACAAACCCCAGCACTGCTCTGATACAGCCTTGTGTTTCCTGGCTTTGGTGACATTTTTATTAACCCTCTGATGACCAGGGGAACTCCAGGTTCACCAGGTATCACAGGAAATAGTTGTTAAAACTCCTCTATCTTGGACCAAGAAGAGGAATTTGTCTCAGATGTTTTAGGCACCTGCCACTTGAATCCCCCCTACATGAGTAAGAGCAGGTCTCGAAACTTCTCAAAACAAATTTAAAAATAGCAAGGCAAAGTCTTGGCCCATATAGGTCACATACCATAACTGATTTTATTGTAAGAGTTAAGGAGTGCAAGAAAACCTTAAGACACTCTAGGTAAGGAAAAGTTGAGTTTGATGACAATAATCAATAGGAAGGAAAAATGGACTTCGGGGGTACTTGTGGCCAGATAGACAGATACACCAGATTGATGACAGAAGACAAAGAACCATCTATATGTAAACTAGAGCAACAGATCCTGCCCCACAGGCACCCTACTACATACAGGAAGAACAGCCAGATACCGCTCAGAGCCAGGTCTCTTTTGAAAGGTTAAAACCTCCCATGTTATTCAAAGCATTCCCCGGGGATCTGACATACAGATCTAACGGCAGCTTTAAGGTTCTCCCAGTGGTATGAACAATTGCCTTTTGAAATGCTGTTTTTCCACAAGAAAGGAGATGTAATTGAACTATTAAGCCTGAAATTAGACCCAATGGCTTTCATTCTACTCTTAACAGTATTACAGTGTAATGGACAATCACAGCTCGTCACTAGATCCAAAAGCTGAATCCATTAAAGCAATAAGTGACGCATCCTTTGAGGACTCCTAGGCTTTGTCCTTACTTCTGACTCCAAAAGAACACAGGAGTAATTTCGCTTCTTTCTCAAGTTCTTTTATCAAGGATGTAATGATTTAGTGCACTGAAAAACACTGAATTTCAACTGGAGAGAGTACTTTCCTATAAGGAATAAAAGCATTAACAACAACCTTTTTTCACATTGACATCGAAATCTTTTATGCAATTTGAAGAAGCCAGAGAAGTGCAGTAGTTATCTAATCGTAGGTACATAAAATACAACTGTTATTGACAACTTAGTCAATCACAATAAAATTGTCCAGGGTAATAAATTTTAAATTTAAACTATCAGATGAACAGTATACTGCTGTTCATCTTTAACCATATTTCAGTTTTAACCAAATCCAGTAGCAGCAGGGCCAAACAGATAGGTGAAGTGGTACAAGCAGTTGTATAAACAAAAAGCCTAAAAGAACTCGTAGTGACTTTAAAACTACATAAACAGTTAAAATCCATGCCATGCAAATTGCACACCCTTTTACTTGTCCCACATAGGTTTTACAGTGATCTATGTTTTCTAGCTCCAGATATAAAGTTACAGTAGCAGTCAGCTGTTTATAACAATCATATTTTTAAATGCAATAAAACCATGTTTAATTGTTAATGAATATCTTTCCAATAATAAAAAACGTGAGTCACATATTAAGACTCCCAGGTCACATATACATTACAAAGTTCTGCTGACCTGGATAATGCTGTCTCAGGATTGACTACACATAGAGAGAAAAGAAATCCTATCAGCCAGTAACTCTTTTGAAGGAAAAGTGCCAGTGGGTGGTCAGAGCTAGACTGACAGGACAGCTTTCTCAGACTCATTATATAGACAACAGCACAGTGGCCATGGCCAGAAGTTTCCTGTCCTGTTGGCATATTGCACTTTGATGTCTGCTTGCACATTGAAAGCAGCAGAATCTATTTCACAGGCACAGTGTGAATTTTGTAAGTATTTTATAGCTAAGATCAAGCTGTAGATTCACAGTCAAACTAGAATATATTAATCCTGGCTTACAGCTGTCATAGCTCAACTACTGAGTAAGTTTGTGTGTTTAGTTGTTAAACAACAAATATATACCTAGTGTAATGCTAAACATCATAATTTATTTTTCTGAGTTATAGTCACTGGAGACAGAGAAAACAACAAGCAAACAAAATAGATATTGAAGGTGATTGGCTTTTACTCTGCACCCCCGATGTGCCCCAGCTGAATGGAAGGTACTATCCACCAGAGAAAAAAATTTTCCTCTCTGGAATGCCTTGGCAGCTTGGGTTTTGAGTAAGGAAGGGGAAAGTGAAGCCAACTATGCAACTAATGATTTTACCAATGAATAAAAAACTCTTTCTCCCCAATTACTTTTCATGTCTAGATACATGAGGTGTACATAAGTAATGCTTTATTAAAATTTCCTGTTTGAGTTCTTCAAAGACCTCATGTTAATCTATATATTTTCTTCACCTCTCTTCCCAACCTCAAAGACAGATGCAGTATTGCTAAGAAAATCTTGCTGTGCCACTCTGCTTACTTTGGTAGCCAGAGACACAACGTGGCAGAGCTGCAGAAAGCTGAGAGAATTCACATATGGTGAAATTATTTCATCAAGGCAGCAGAAAGATCAGCTATTCCCATGTCATCTTTAGAACGGCTGCTATACACGTGTCTGTTCACAGAAGTGGAAGCTCATCACTTCTTGGAAAGGAAAAAAAAATATGTGAGGATTAGAATACAAAAAAACCAACATAGCCTAGAATACAGAACAGCAGCATCCTATCTGGACACGCATGTTTCTGCCACTTAGCACCTGCCACCTTTAATATGTAATCTGCTCAAAGCAAGAGTTCTCAGGAAAGCATGGTAGCAACCCTCCTCGCCTTCTGAGCAGCTCAAAGCCACCAGAAAAGCACACAAATGTGGCTCCTGCCATCTTTTTTCACTATCATCTCTAGTGTAATGACAGACTTACCCTAACTGCTCACTTGGACTCAAGAGTTCCCAGCTGAATCACGGTGGGAATAAGACCAGGGCCAGCACATGGGGCCAAGTGGACAAGCCTTTGAGGCTGCCTTTGCCACTTGACAGTCTCTGCAGGATTCCATGAACCAACAGGACTGAGGATAGCTGACCTCCCATTTCCCTCTCAGCATTATCTGTGTTTGCAGTACGAATTTCATGTTTGTCAGGGCAAGAACCATGCCAGATGTAAAAAGAAGTCTTTTAGCTGAGTCCTGGATTTCCTACTTCTCTTCTGTGGGGAATGGTTTGCGACCTTTTTTGAGAAAGAAAAATAAGACAAATGAACCACATTGTCTCAGTCTGACAGGCAACACCCTTGTGCCTTGCTAACCTGTCAAAGTTTTACTGTCCTTTACTGACCTATACAGAGAGTTGAGCTGGAAGGTGGTTGGGGCAAGAGGTGCAGGATATGAGTCAGCAGCACCTGCATTATAGAAGGATGGTGGGAATTAATAAATTCCACATTAACTGAAGAGAACATCAGTTGACTACACAAGTCTGATTCCAGATCAACTAAGCATAAAGTGAATCCCCAGTTGGCCTATATTAAACTAGCTTCTGCAAGACTCTTGATAATTCCAGAACTTGTATAGCCTGTTTTAACAAACAAAATCCAAGGTAGAAACAGCTTGTTTTTAACAGGACACTGGGGTTGTGGATGGTAGCCATCTACCACAAGGTCAAAGTTGAAACTGAAGCAAAAAATAGGAAGTAGTCATTGAGGGAATAATGTTAACTTTCACGTCTAGAAGAACAGAAACTCCACAAACTTCATGCTTGATGTTGACAGATGTAAATAACACACATAACCAAAAGAATACATGAAGATTATGCAAAAAACTGGAGAGATCACTATGAGTATACAAGATTCCTTCCCCTTTATCTATGAATTGAAATAGAAGAAAAAAATAAAAACAAACTCTGGAAAGCAAGTGTTATTCCCCAGGTTTACATTCCTATGTAGATCAACTACAAATAGCAGGGGATAAGTTTTCCCCTTGCTGTCACAACAAATCACTTTATAAATGCAGTGCAAGTGCTATTGCAAGTACATACATATTTTGCATTTTTCAATCAACAGTTTAGTCTTAAAATATAGTTCTCTTATCAAAGGACAAAGTTTTGGAAATTCCCAGTAGGGGAAAAAAATCCTGGCAAAATATGGATTAACATACTTCAAGGGAGGAGCGTTGTCCAACAACAGCAAGATTTAATCCAGAATGAGATTATATTTTCACACTTCTATCAATACAGCAGATAAAATATTATCTTCTCACTTTTCCACAGTCTTCAGAGAAAGAAGAACCCAAAGAAGTATTTTTTAAGTGTTTCAACATGTCAGTGGTTCTTGTTTGTTTGTGTGTTTTTAATAAGGCAACTATAAAAGTTACTTAAATTTGCTACAAGTGACTTTAAATGATCCACCAGTATCTTACAGCATACAAAATAGAAAGGTATATGTAGAGTTCAAATGGATTGTATGTAACACACTTTATCCAAAAGGTTATATAACAAGATTGAACTTGCTCTGCAGAAAAAGTTTGGCTAATCTTGTTGATTCTTCATGTACCCAGCCAACTTCTTAGTGTTTCATTCTGTTCATGCAATGATGCTTCTCAATGCATAAACGAATTACAGAACCAAGGCCCTCTATTGCTTTCCCTTCATTATGCTTTACTTTGGTCTGTCAGGAGCTTGTGCCTTCACCTAAGCAGAATTTTTCTTACCTAATTGAGCCTCCAGCACATGCCACTTCATACAAAGCTGTCCCTACATCTAAGCGTGATATTTAAAGAATGCATGTAAATACATGTCTGGTTTTCACTCTGCACAGTATTGTGATACAACAGACATCAAACTAGACATCTTTTTTGGCGTTAGTTTAGAACACAGAACACCCAGAAGGTTTCTTTACATGTCTTGTTCTTGATTTCCTATGTAAGTAGTTTTGTCACAATTCATTACTGATTTATGTTTAAGTGGGAAAACTCCTGTATTGAGACTTCAATGTGGCTGGCATTTTTCTTTTAAAGCAGTCTTGCTAGTGTTATTGCAATATTTTATTATCTCCATTTAGATGGAGAAAGCACAGAGTGCGACACCTTGTCTTTTACTGGACTTTGAAAGCAGATTCCAGTGAAAGTAATTAAGTACATGCTATGAAGAAAACTAGATTAGAGCTCAACATCCCTTTTAATCTACTGATTAACCAGCACAGAACAGGCTGTCCAGTGAGAACACAAAAGACAAGGAAGTATCAAACAAGATACTACCAAACACAGAGAAACACAGAAATGGTCTTTACCAGAGAGAAAATACTGTTGACTAAACAATTGCATTACTGTGCTGTACAGAAGCCCTGTGTAAATCCTTCAAAGGGCATAACTGAGTTTGATGAGGGATTAGAAAACATTCACATCTTAATCCTACACATATACCTTTACACTTGAGAATATTCACTACTTAGTATAGTTCTGAGGAAGCTTCTATAAGGTTTATTTAGGTGCTTAGAACTGAGGAAGAACACTGACATACCCCAAAGCAAACTGGAACTGCTCACCATAAGCTCCAAAATCTCTCTGCAAAAGAGTTTGTTGGATGTGCCAGTGAATTCCTATTTGCACCTGAAGTTCTATCACATTAGCTGTTCTTAAAATTCACAGTACCCAATCCCAGAATCACCTGTAAATACAAAGAGTATTTAAACAACAGCATCCTTGCTATGGGTTAGTGAATCTATTGTGTTTGTGTGGCCATGCTTTGGCAGCTGGGGGCACTACAGTGGTGGCTTCTGTGAGAATCTGCTTGAAGCTTCCTCCATGTCCAGCACAGCCAATGCCAGCCAGCTTCAAGACAGATGTGCCAAGGCTGAGCCTATGAGAAATGGTAACACCTCTATGATAATACAGTTAAGGAAAAAAAGTTATTGCTCAATTGTAACTGCAGCCAGAGCAGAAAGTAGTGAGAATGTGAGAGGAACAACTTTGCAGACACTAAGATGAGTGCAAAAGGAGGGGCAGGAAGTGCTCCAGGATCTGGAGCTGAGATTCTCCTGCAGCCCGTGGTGCAGACCATGCAGAGATCCACCTGCAGCCTGTGAAGGAGCCCCACACCAGAGCAGGTGGATGCCTGAGAGGAGGCTGTGACCCCATGGGAGGCCTGTGCTGGAGCAGGGTCCTGGCAGGAATGTGCAGATCCATGGAGAGAGCTCACTCTGGAGCAGGATTCCTGCTAGGACTTGTGACCCCATGGGGGACCCACGCTGTAGCAGGCTGTGCCTGAAGGACTGAACCCCATGGAAGAGTGACCCACACTGCAGCAGTTCACAGAGAACTGCTGCCCATGGGACAGATTCGTGTTGGAGAAGTTAATGGAGAACTGTCTCCTGTGGCAGGGGCTCCATGGCAGAGCAGAGGAATGACTCCTCTCCCTGAGCAGTGGCAGGAACAATGTGGGATGAGCTGACCATAAACCCCATTCCCCGTCTCCCTGAGCCACTGAGTGGGAGCAGAGCCTGTGAAGGAGGGAGGGGTGAGGGGAAGGGGCATATAAGATCTGCTTTTATTTCTTATTATCCTACTCTGATTTTGTTAGTAATAAATCCAATTAATATCCCCAAGCTGAAAGTGTTTTACCTACAGGATGGGTAATCTGTGAGTGATCTCTTCATGTCCTTATCTCAACTCACAAACATTTCTGTATTTTCTCACTCCTGTCCAGTTGTGGAGGGGAGTGATCGAGAGACTTTGTTGGAGTGCCTGGCATCCAGCCAGCATCAACCCACCACATTTTACTACTTCATACAGCCTCAAGGACCTTCCAAAAAATGTGGGTGAGTGAAGTTTTTCAAAAACATTTCTGTTTAGATACAATGCCATTATAAATAAAACATAAGAGATAATACTGTCACAGCTCCCTACCTTTATTAAGGCTAGTGGCCTAAAAATCCCTCCTGACTGCAGAAGAGACCTGCTTTCTAACTCTTCTGCCAAGTGGAAAAGAGTTTTCTACACCTTCTCCCAGGCACTGATGATTGATAGATAGCATTTTTCCACCCTCTCTCTTTGGCATCATTATTTTAACACAACACCAATTACACAAATGTTAAACAATGCAGAAAGTTCTTCAGTGGACTGAGTCTGAAAAGGAACAGAGTGACAAATTTCAATCTGGCCATTTCAGAGTTTTTTCTCCTGCGTTTTGTTTTATGTATTTGCAAGTGCAGCGTGTCTGTGGGAACAATGCTAAAATGATAAATTTGTAACAAGGACCAAGCACTGAGCTTCATTAATCCACTACTGCTGACAGTGACAACCCAGTGAAGAGAGGAATTAATTGAAATAACATGCAAAGGGCAGTCTCATTAAAGACAGTAGTACAGGAACAAGCACCTCTTTTTGTCTCTGTGTCCTCTCACTCTCTACGCTTCCTAGTTGGTAAAATGAATGAGGGTACAGAATGCACATTTGTCACAGATAGAAACACTCCTTATTTCAGTCTTTTAAGTGGTCATCTGTTTTCTTGTTTTTTAATTAAAATTTAATCAGACTAAGTGATCCTTTAGAAAGGCAATCTGTTAATTAACCCATATTAGACAGCAGAAATCAGGCTCTTCAAGCACAATCTCAATTTATTATCCAGAAATAGCTCTCATTAGTCAGAGACAAGAAGGGAGGGAAAGTTTTCACATACAAATTTAGAAAATATATGCTCTGCTCTGGTTTTAGCTTGTAATCTGAAGGCCATACAATAAATCACAAATTTAGAGAGGATGTAAAGAACCATCTTTTTACATGCCTGAACCTGAAAGACACATAAAACTCTAATTGTGGTTTAAATATAATATTTATGAGTCTGGAAACTTCAGGACACAGTCCAGTGGAAACAATTTGTGATTTTACAGACAAATTAATTCCACATTATTGTTTGGAAACAGAAAAGGTAAATAATTTTGCCAGCTATTCCTTGCTTGAATAGATGATCAAAATATGTATGACATAAGACTTGGGGATAAAAATGTTATGGCACTCTATAGTGCCAGCATTTGCTACATTGAATATTGTTTTCTCCTACTTTCCCCTGCACACACTCCACTCACCACATCCTACCCTCAATTAAAACCAGACATTCGCGTGTTGGCCATTTTAGTAACTCATCTAGATGTAAATGCTGATCATTGCAATGAATTCTATCTACAGAAAGTCCTTAGGGTTGCTTCTACTTGGAGAAAGTCTCGGTACTGTGTAATGTTCTGCAAGACCAGCTGCTCAATCAGTGCTGGTAACTAGCACCACCACCTTTTCCTTCCTTCCAAGGTGGACACAAACATCACAAAGTGTATTGATATCCTTGAATTTTGCGGGGAAAGTTACAGCTGAGTCATAAACCTAATCAAGAGAGCTTTCCTGAGGATATGATGCTTCCCAAGATGCAAGTGCACATTTTTTCATGTGTCACTTGGCATGGAGAACAAAGACATCGAGTTTTAAAGTTAGTGGAAAATATCCTGGGAAACAATTCCCATTGAAATGATGAGAGAATTATCTCCTGTGGGACAAACAAATGGGTGGAGATAAAACTTAACCCTCCCTAGCTTCCCAACTTTTGCAATATCTGAAAATTAATAGAAAAACAGTAGTTCCAGGAAATGCTCTCGATCTAATAACAGAAAGTGCATGCCTGTAGAAGAGAGCCACTGAAAAACCACTTGACTTAGTTCATTATAGAGAGAACAGACTAGCAAAATCCAGCTTAAAATTCATCTATTTTCTTTAATTTCCTACTTCAGTCTATGCTGTGAACTTAAATTCTCCTTGAATTAGCCTACAGTAAGAGGAGAGTTCCAAAGCTTCCGTACCTTGAAACTGGACCTCACTGTCCTTGAGAACAACATAGGTTTTGTCATCAATTTTATTTAGAGAAGATAAGCAAATTGTACTGCAAAAATAAAGGGTAGGAGGAGATAGCGTTGCTTTCTTTGTACTGTATCAGAAACTATAATGCAATACCACAAACAAAAGCCATTTAAACAAAAAGACAGTTTGGTACAAGAATAAACAATAAAAAAATAAGCCAACTAAGCTGCAAATTAAAGCAGGCTCTCAACCAGGCAGTAGCTGTTAATCAAAGCCTTCAGCATGGCAGTGTTTAAGAACCTCCTGGCCTAAACCAAGTTCCAGATTAACCATGATTAGTTTAGCTAATGTAAATATTTCTGCAGTGTGATGTTAGAGGTAAGATTTTGGATCTGGAATCCCTGTTACTACTATAATGCACTGGGGAGCATATTTTTGTCCTTTAGTAAAATCCTCTTAGTAAGAGAGAAGGATTTCTTCAGAGAGATGTTGGGAAAAAGTGTTGACTCTTTTACCATTTTGTGTGGCTCCATTCAAAGGCATGCAGGAGCTCTTCCTCAAGGACAGACACAGTGCCAAGTGATAAATGAGGAAGAGCAAACCAAATGATTTGGAAAGAAACATCTCTACTGATGAATAGAAGACTAATACTTTTGCAGCATGAACTTGATTTATTTTTTCTCCTCACAGATTTCTAACAAGAAAGTCTTTAAGTAAGATTTGAGCCATATAGAATTCATATAATTTCCTTTACTGAATATACTAGTGGTTCTACAAAGTGGATGCATTTCCCTACTGACTTTGTGAAGCCTTATCTTAAGGCCACACTGAAAAGAAGTACAAGTCAAGATTACTGATTTTGTAATGATAATTTGCACTCCTTATTTGTACCAAGTGCTGAAGATTTACAGATGGCTGTTACGTCTACAGCTACAGACATAACACAAGAGCTGTCCTCTTTGGATTAAGCAAATTTTGCATGAAAATATTCCATCTGACAATGGAAACAGAACACAAATCTGAGCAACACGGTCTAGTGAGAAGTGTCCCTGCCCATAGCAAGGGGCTTGGAACTGGATTATTTTAAGGCTCCTTCCAACCCAAACCATTCTATAATTTTGTTCTTCTGTTTTATTAGAAGCAACACAAGAGTTATATTTGTCTTTGCAACTTTCCATCATAAGCATCTATTTTACAAAATAGTGTTTTAAAAATAGGCAGGATAAGACATTTTCAGTCAAAACACACATATGTGTTTTCTAAAAAGTCTTCACATTGTGTACATGAGTGTTTGTGGAAACCTGTTGTAGTCTACCCAGACATGATTTGGATAATGCTTATTGATTTCATGGTCTGCAAGGAATTCTGTGTTTTGCCTTTCTCCATCCTCATGGAAAGCATCCTTGTTGCTTTCCCAAACTACCTTAACTGAAAGGAATGTCCCAAATCTGAGGCTTCATTTTTCACGCAGTAAAATTCAAGAATAAAATCACAGAGGGATGTTCAGCCCAAACAGGGCTGGACCTAAGCACACTTCCTCACTAAGGCAAATTGAGGCCAAACCAGCATTGCTCACATGAACTGAGAGAAAAACAGAGTAGTCAGGTCTTTGGAAATATTTGTTGCTCTTTCTGTACCATGAAATCAAGTATGCAATCAAGCCTCGATAAGAAAGTGAGCTTAACATCACTGATCAGAAACTGAGCAGTTGTAAGATGCTACATGGTAAACTTTGAGTGGTTTTGGCAAATTGAATCACTACAGTTGAATGAATAAAGGTTTTCCTCACTACCAACCACTGCTGTCCTGCTGCTTATTTCTCTTTGACATAATGATTAGCTAACAACATGCTTGATTATAACCTCCTGGCCCAGATGTGTAAAAAAGAAAACTAGGAGTAAATTACTGTGATGAATTAATTACTTCTCCAATAACCCCCCCAAGTTTTGTAGTAGTTTCTATTTTGGAGTGAAACATGAAGGCATTGAGATTTAGGTGGTAAGAGTCCATAAAAAACAACTGGAGTTCTATTATGCAGTACAAATAGGTGTTACTGTTTCCTTTGGAAAAAAAAGGTCCAATCTGTAGGGAAATTAACCTCTTGGAGGCATGTCAATATTTTTACAGCATACACTGTTTAAGACTTGCTTGTGTATCATGTATAGCATGGACAGTTAATTTTCCTATAAGTCATAATTCATAGCACAAACAATGTGGGTGATATTAATGGAAAGAGATCAACAAGGTTATTTCCTTTCTGTGACTTTCTGCAGAGTTAAATAATAAGTGAAACTCTTAATTCAGCAAATAAGTTAACTGGAACTATTCTGTCATTGCAGAATTGAATACTGAAGCTTCCCTATTTGTGACACTTGCAAATCCTACACTTCAGCAAACTAATGTTGCTTAATTTTATTTCTCCTTTCGATTTATGTGGAACGGATATAAATACCAACAGTTTTCAAGAGGCATTTGGCTTTTTTGACAGATCATAACTACAGAATTTAGCAGTTTATATGGATTTTTCTCCTATTAATTTCAGGACTAGATTCCAGTTTTATGAACTACTTAATAAACTATTTAGATGAAAAGCATATTCAGTGCTTTACCAGCATTCTCTTGCTCTTTTGATTAATGCAGTAATAGAATAAATGTTTCCTTTTCACTTTCCCAAGTTCCACATAGACATGTTTTGAAGACAAATTAGCTAAAGGTTATTGCTGCATGAGAACTGCAGCTGTTCTGCAGATGCTGAGTGTCCCTGCTTTTCATTGGCCCACAATCATTCTCGTTCAGAAATAAAACCTATCAGACTATGTCATAGCTTTCATTGGTATAGCTTAATTTTGTGGGCTTCTGTTCCAATATGCTTATAACACACTTTGCCTTAGATGAGGAAAAGAAAAAAAAAGTATTTCAACAACTTTCATGTTGCATCAGCTGAAATTAAGACATTGGAATAATCTATAATACCAGATCAGGCTTCCTTCCTATCTGAATACATACATGGTGACTAACGTAGACAACTCCCCTTTAGAAGGGCTTTGGAAAACGCTGTTGTCCCCATTTCAGAGATAAGAAAGTGGAAGCAGAAGAGTCAAGAGTTTAATCAAGCCCTCACACCAGCTGGTGACCTATGTTAGGCAGGGTTAGAACCAGACAGTGTTTGCATGAGACTCTTGCAACAGAGCTGGTACCGATTGCATAAGCAGATGGTAACCCATGCAGCAGTCTGTTTCCAAAATAATACATTTCAGTTCAGTTGCAATTGATTTAACTAGATTTAAATGAAACCAAAACAGTCCTATTGTCAATAAAAACACAGTTTATTCAGACGAATTTACTAGATGCAGAGGGGTTGGACAGAAA
The DNA here is from genome assembly GCA_013400435.1 of Pycnonotus jocosus. Classification (NCBI taxonomy): domain Eukaryota; kingdom Metazoa; phylum Chordata; class Aves; order Passeriformes; family Pycnonotidae; genus Pycnonotus; species Pycnonotus jocosus. The sequence continues at coordinate 196,297 of VWYP01013098.1, forward strand.
ATGTTGATATTAGGGGAGAAGTAGAAGAGGAAATTGAGTTTAAAATGAATCTTCCCTCCACCCCCTTCCCCCCAACCTGCCACGCTCTCAGTGTATAAGAATAGTTAATTAGGACAAGTCAAAACACAATTTATCCAAGCTTGACAGCTTTGCTTACAGAGGCCCAATAAGATTTTCAACTCAGTGTGTGAATTGAAGCACAAAGTAACGCCACACACTACATTCTCTCCCATTTATAGCCATGCATTAAAATATGCTTCAGGTTAAGAAATTTACAGAAAGCTACTTGTTTAGAACACTCTAAAACCAGTTCCATTTCTTAGGCACTAGGAGGAAAATGTCATAGACTTTTGGTTTCACAAGCACTTTTGTATTTCATCTCCAAATTTCAATACAACTTTAAATATCTTGTTTCTCTGAACACATGCTAGAAGCCGCTGCCGAAGCATGCTAGTAGCATCACACACCTCATCTCCTATTTAACAACCTATCTTAAGGAGAGATGAGTGAAAAAAAAAAAAAAAAAAAAAAAAAAAAAA
>VWYP01013098.1:196933-207777 GCA_013400435.1 Pycnonotus jocosus
AAAAAAAAAAAAAAAAAAAAGGCAGGTGCGTCTCAAAACAACTTACTGGTCTGACAATTCAGTGAGCTTACACATGCTAGAATAAAAATCTTGCTTGTCCCAACAGCATCAAATAAAAAACCCGAAAGTGATCAGACTTGGGTGGAGCAGAGTACTACTTGTAACAACATTTTTAATCAGGTAGACTTTTGAACTACAGAACAGGAACAAGAAAAAGACACACTGTTGGCTATTAACCCGTGAGGGTTGTACTTTCACTAAGCCACCTTGTTAAGCCAAACAACCAACCAGGTTCCCAGGGTCAACCAAAAACTTCACATAACCTCAACCACACCAGTCTACCTCCCTATATCATTCCTGTATCAGGCAGCAGGAGGACGAGATAAGGCAAGGCAAGGTTCCAATGTCAACACGGACAGGATGCTTTATACGAACAGCAAGGTGATGGGCTTATCTTAAGGGGTCTAACAAGGGCAAAAAAATTGCTACAGAAAGGCAGCTTTGAGATTTCTATTACTATGTATTTAGGGTTTAACCTGAAATAAAATGTTTTTATGTTACTATAAATCTCTTCAACACTAGATTAACTCAAGATTGATCTTTGAGGAGGACTGGGGAAAGAGCAGAGGCTGCTCTGAACATATGTTTTTAAGTACAGCGATCTGGTGGCACAGCTACAGCAGGCTGGAAAGAAGTGTGATCAGCAACTGAGATAACAGACTAGGAAACAGCCTGACCTAGACACTCTCAGACCTGTAATAGCTTGGTTTGCCTAGTCTATTTCTTCTGCTGGATGAGTGAATTAGACTGGCAATAACATCAGTTTGCTGAGAGCTGGCTGTGCATTAGAGTATTTCTTAAACCCAGTTGGGTCAGTATATATACAAACCTTTTTTTTTTTTTTTTTTAGAAATTGTGTAACATTAAAAACCACACACACACAACATGCACTGGAATACAATCTTCTGCTATTTTAATACATTCAGCACTACACTAACAAGTACACAGAAGGGGCTTACTTACCAAGGGAGCTTCCAACCATTAACTGACAGAAAGTAGAACAGATTCTGCTTCAATAATTCTCCAATAATTTTTTCAGTCTTGTACCACCATCTAGTTCCTGGTCAAACCCCACTGGTAAACTAGAAATTGCATATATCCTGTAGAAAGGATTTCAAGTGGAAAAAGTAAGCTTAGTCAACGGACAACTCTTTCCACTTTACCAAAACCATGCACGCTTTCAGATTCACTGAATTTCCCATACATTTGCAGGTTTCCGGTGAATGGCTAACATAAGACAAATTGCAGGCAAAGAGTAACGTACAGCACTGATGTGTGGCAGGTAATTCACAGACTCTGTGCACCATCACTTCTCAACTGTCCCATCCGAGGATGTATGAAAGCCAAACCACTTTGTCATCTTTTTGCTACTGGATTAAAGGCAAGAGAGATCAACTGGCAGAAGTGCCATAGTTACTGCCTTCTGTTATTCTTTTCCTCCCTAGCCCGGATTTCCTGCAACTGACATCTGTGAGTGTTCAGCAGCATCTATTACCTTCTCAGAAGCTGAGGCAGAGGAAGCACTTGTACATTTCAAAGTAGAGAACCCTCAAGCTTAAAAGCTGCTCATACAAGTTGCTAAGGGAGTCAACAAAACCACAGAAAAGCTGCAGTTACCTCAAACAAGTGAGACGGTTTTTCTAAGATGCACAGAATTCAGCTGAAAGCACCTAGTGTGTGACTACTTTATGACAGTGTTTCTCCACTAGGAGACAAGAAGCAGTCAGCTGTGAGGACATCTGACCAAATAACCAAATATCTAATTGTAGCACAGCTGAACAAGCATTATTAAAACATGGAAATAAAGCCAAGCCACTCTGAAAGTTTGACCTGTATTTTACTTCCCCTAAATATAAGATAAAGACATCTATTTTCATTTCATTAATCAAGTTGATAGCTTTAGGACTTTGCAGAGACTACGTAACACCTTCACGAAAAGGCACTGTTATCCTACAGTCACAATCCACTTCAAACACTACCTGAAAATCTAGTATTACTGTAACAAGTAACATAGAGACACAATAAAGATGACTACTGGGTTTGCTGCTAAACAGAAGCAACTTCAAAATTTTTTGCTCTCTCCCTTCCCTTGCCTGCCTTCCACCTGAAAAGCCACAAAAAAAGTTGGAAGTGGGCAAGTCATATTTTAAAAGGGCAATTGATTTTTCATACAGGTGAAAAACTTTTAGTGTACTGATAAAAATAAAAGAGTGAAGCATAAACCCCAGTGCCCTTCAAAAACCCTTGTGCCAACAAGGCAAACGTTGATTGCCCTCTGGTCATTCTGCAATTATGCACACACCACTTAGACAGGTCTGAAGCCTTAACTGGCAAGTTATCATAGATCAACTATTTAACTTGATTTTAACATATTTGCATTATAGTCTGTAGCTGGTTAACAGCAACTGTGAGAGCTGGGCATGTGGTAGGCTGAGCGTTCCAGCCAGACTAATGCAAGAGAGGCTAAGGGAGAAGTTGGTATCACACTGAGCTTGATTAGACCCCTTCTCTTTGTTCAGCTGCTTGGCTCCAAACACCTCTCCTGTTTCTTTGGTTCCTGGAGGAGACTCATCAACTTCACTTCCATTACATGCCAGAACTAATCTACTTACAAACCGCTGTTTCTCTAGTGAGAGACCAAACACGATTCTTGAGCAACTTTCCTTCAAAGCTTTTTTACTCTTTTGGAGCAGGCTGGCAGTAGCAAAGAGGAGTAGTAATAAGAGCATTTGGAGGTCACATGGAGAAGTCATCACTGATAATTTGATATTTTAGCGACGCCATCAAAAATGCTGCATCGTATCTGACTATGCTTTCTCGGGACCTTCACAACCCTTGGCAGAATTATTTTCAAGTTCCATCAGCTGTTACTCACTCACCGCCAATATCTGACAATCTTATGACTTACTTTACAGTCCATAACTGTCACTCTTGTTAGGAAGTATCAGAATTCAAAGACCTGTGAATAGGTCCAACTTGGGACATTTTTGCACCTCTTGCAACCTCCAAGAGATGCACAGTTTTGGGTTTTGTTTCTCAGCAGCTGGAAACCGCTTACACAGTATTTGCAAGATGCTGACACAGAACAAAGTCAATTTAGTATTTGCCAGTTTGCTCAACCACAAACTGTGTCTACCTTTCCATTAAGGCAGAAATAAAGCCCTACAGACTGGCTGATCTGTAGCAATCGATCCCACAACAGAGGTTAAAAAAAATAGGTCCATTGTAAGAAACACATATGCTTAGAAAATGAAACACAACCTATTACTTTTTGTTTCCTACTTCCTTTTTATCACTCACATTTCTTTCTCTTAAGAAAATCAGCGTGTGAGATTTGATTTTAAAACATTTCAGTAGCTATTTTGCACCCAAGTGTCTTTGATCCACTCGAGTTCACACAACACAATGAAGGGAAAAAAAAAAAAAAGAAAGCATAACTTCCTTACTGATTTCACTGTAAATAGAGCTACTAGGGCAATACATGCCTAAGAACAATCTCTACTGCCTACAATTCAAATCTTGGTACGAACATAACTAACAGAGTAAAATCTAAAAAATCTCCAATATAAAGACATGATAACGTAAGATGGGAGGACGCAGAAAACAAACAGCCAGCCTGCAGTTCCCTGCTAAAGAACCTGGTGTTTTAAAGAAAAGATCTAGTAATGCCAGAACCAACAGTGCTGATGAGGGACCTGACAGAAGAGAACCAGAAAAAAAGGGAAGACAAAGCCCCTTCAAGCCCAAGGAATCTCCTCAGCAGACAGAGCTAGCAAAAATGCAGAGTACATATTGCATGCTTATTCTAAAAGTTCAATCTGCCTCAAAGTGTGGCTCTCCTGAGGACGTTTGTAGCACCATAGGTGCTTCAGGTGTGAACACAAGTAGCATTTTAATTTAACTGAAGAGCGCAACTCTTCCACTTGTCCTGTTACCACATTCTGTTATGTACTAAAGAGTTTGTGATCTAAGCTCAGTTTGGACTAAACAAAGCCCGAAGACAGACTACTACTCCAAACTACTCCAGGAAGAAGTTTAACTACACATTCATATGTATTCAATCCACAGACCCAAACAAGTGCCAGGACAAAATAAAACCTCTGCAAATCACAGGCACTGTGATCAGCAGTTCCAGAGCAACAAAGTGCAAAAGCATTCTCCTTTGCTCCCCAGCTGATCAGATTATTTACTGTCATTTGTAATCCAGGTTGTTTGTGGGTTGTATATCACTATGTTGCAAGGAATACAACGGTCCTGAAAGTCAACAGCATTCAGAGAAAAGCAAAACAATTCATTGTGTTTAATTAGTATTAATAGCAAAAGCAGCACTTTGTTTTTAAAAAGGAAATCTGTACAAAGTCATCATTATACTGTATCTTCACTGGCTATAGAATGTGTCTTGCAAAAACCATATAAACAGTATGAACGAAAGCATAGAACAAGCTGTTGATAACTTGCAAAACTACTTGCATGCTACGGTCTCTAGAGCAGAGCTTGCCAAAAACACACCTAGTAGCAGAAGGCATCATGCAAGGTAACACAAACATTCAGTTCTAAGGTAACAGAAGGACAGCATACTAGAAACACTCAAGGATTAAGCTCATAACAGGAAAAAGCCCACCGCAGAAAAATCATAGCTTCTGATCGATTGCTATTGCTCCATCAGCAGAGTTGCAGTGTATGCACTATCAGCTTTGTTTAACTATGGTCCAAGAAAGTTCAAACAATTTAATGGTTAAACAGGGAAAAGGGAAAAAAAAAAAAAAGAAAAAAAAAAGAAAACACAACAGAAAAGCATGTCTGCTTACATTTGGTTTTATGTGTAGAAATGCACGGAGAAAAGCTGTGGGGCAATGCAGCTGGATATCAGGAGGAACTTTAGAAAGGGTTGTTAAGCATTGGAATGGACTACTCAGGAAGGTGATGGAGTCACCATCCCTGGAGGCATTCAAGAAACAGCTGAACATGGCACTCAGTGAGTGCCAGGGTCCACTTGACAACTTGGTGTTTGGTCAAAGGTTGGCTGCCTCCATGATCTCACAGGTGTTTTCCAACCTAAATGATTCTGTGCTGACTGTCCTCAATTCTTTTCTAATGTTGCAGTGGCAATATCCATAACTCACACTCTGAGGTATCTTAGTCAGCCATGGACAGTGGTCCTACATTTTCATTTCAATTTATACCTGCTGAATTTAGGGGATGCATAATTAAAGATATAAAAGTTTTAAAATCTAGGAATACCTATTTCACAAGTATAAGACTCAATTTACACTGTCAAGTTTTTATATGAAGTTTTTATATCAGAAGTAGCTAACAAACTTCATTTTATTGGCAGAAACTTGCCCTTGTCTGAAAGATGCTCAGATTTATTTTGTTCAGCCTATGAGAAAGGTTTAGCCTTGAAAGAGACAAGTCAGCTGGCATTCCAGATAATTAATTCAATCCCCTATTTATCTACTTCACCTTCAATATCTTCAATGGAAGGGATCAGGAAGGTAAAGAGCAAACAAACAAACCCAAGTCTAGAATCTCATTTATGCATCTCCTAAAGAGCACAGAAAGGAAAAATATTATTAAAAAGTTGCCCTTATTAACTTTACACTGAAATCCAAATCACTCTACAAAATCTAAGCAAAAACCATCATCTCTGTTAAATGTTGAACAAAGCACTGAAAACCTAGTTCAAGTTTTTAAGAAAACTAGTTTGCAGACTCTCTCAAAAGTATTGCACATAGATTTAAACCTTGATGTAGCAGCTTGAAAGTAAAGCATTGTGAGAAACTGTTCAGAATCAGAGAATATTCTTATATTTTCAAAATTTAAGATAAATTCCAAGAATATTCAAATCTAGAAGCAAGCTTCACCATCTTTAATCACAAGTCAAAATCATGGAAATGCACCTGTTGGGTACTTGTGAAAAGTGAAGACACTTTAAAAAACAGAGGAGAAACTACCATTAATCCACTTAACTGGTACTTCCTTTAGCATAAACCATGTGCCATGTATACTCCAGCATATCCTTATAAGTCTTCTAAAATGTTTGTTCAGAGCACTGGGCTTTAAGTGTAAACATTTAGGTTTCTCAAGTTGTATCTCAGGCTTGTTCAGAGTCTTGTATGCTTTTCAAATAAAGACGTCAACTATTTGTTCTCATACTCAGTATGTTTGTCTGCTTCCCCTAAACGCAGCCAGCAGTTTCTCTTTTAATTTTATTGCTGTTTTGAAAGTAACCATTTTCACTCGTCTGCAAATGATTCCCTTTTCTTTTCACTAGGCTTGATGTTTATCAATGGGAAGCATATCATTTTTCAATGACTCTGGTGGGCAAGTAAAAGATTTCCCGGTAAATAAGACGCGGTCCACGGTAGGCAAACCTTTGCTTATGTGAATAGACACGAGGGTCAAGAGGGCACCTCCTTGCATGAATAGCTCCTTTATCATTAAGCTGATGTTTCACAATCACAATGCAGCAATTAAGAGTAAAAGTAAGGAACTGGAAAAGAGGGAAATGACTGAATCACCTCACATTTGGTTCAGTCTTCCAAACTCCCTCCGACAGTAGGGTAGATAAAGGTGTCATCACTGGATCCCTGTTTTAGTGCCCTTCCTAAGGAGTCCCAAGACTTAGGGCCGCTGAAACAAGTGACAATGACAAGCCATAGACTTGTATCAACAGACAAAGCTGTTACACTACTTTAAGATTCTACAATGATGATAAATACGGTATAGTGACATTAATACTAACAATGTTAATTTCTGCATATATTCCAAAGAGCTATGAGACATTTCTCTTCCAGAGTAATTCTACATAGAGATGAGAGATTACACAATTCCTTGTGTTTATACACAGTTGTGGTTAAGGGTCTTCGGAGGCTTAACTAATGTGAATAATGTGGCATCTCAACCACATTTACATTTGAGCAATCAGCTCTACCCAGAAGAACATGGACAGGCAGAAACCAGCCTATACACTGCCCAGGCTGAGTCACCTTTAAAATCAGGGTCTACTTAGCGTTATTCCAAGAAGTGTTTAAGTACTTTCTTTACCTCTTACAGTTATGGTAAGTAATAGGGTACTCTCAACAATAAAAAGCAAATGGATTGCTCACAAGAGAGACTCTTAAAAGATGCCTTTCAGCAAGTTTATTTTTAGGCATTTCTCAGGATGGAGGAAAAAGGCTTTCTATTTAGCATATCCTACAATACTTAGCTTGTAAATTTCCGCAAGTGTGTTAAACAAATTTCAATAAACATTTATTGCGGTGTATTTCTACTGTAATACATTGTGAAATTTTTATTATGGACAATAAACTTTAGACAGTATTTGACCAAGTACAGCCCACTTAATAATCAGTTGAACTGCTGGTACAGGGATACTGGTCTGCACGTGAGCTGAGAATCTGTGCTGATAACCTACTTGTCTTTTCAAAGGTTTTCAAACTACAGATCTAGCTTGGCAGTCATTCCACACAGTTTCCATTGCACTTACAGCTAGCATTAGGCTCAAAGGAACACACGAGCTAACCTGGGTGGGGAACAAGGGCAGCAGAGAGACCGGTCTCTGAATAAGTCAGTCCTTGTCACCTTTCAGGCTGCTTCTGGAAATAAAATTGGTATTGTTAGTTCACCTTGAACATTTCTTAGCATCCTTTCATTTTACCAACACCCATTTAAAACTCTACAACTCAGCCACCAGTTGGTGGTATTTGGTGAAGAACTTTATCCAGTATATTTTAAATGGGAGTCTTAAATAGAATATCAGAGAAATAACAGCAAAGCTCAACATGGCTCTGTTAAGTCATACGAGTATCTGTGGGGACCAAAAACAAAGTGAAAGAAAGAAAAGGCTTCAAGATGAAATCACCTTTTTAAAAAAGAGACAACAGCAGAAAAATTAGTTAAACCACGCAGATTCCCAAGAATAAGTTTAGGGAGTCCATGGAAGAAGCTAGAGGAAGAGGTTCAGAGGAACTAGACAGAAGTGGGGATGAGGATGGGTGGGGAAGCGTTAAAAGTCCATTTTTCAAATCAACAACGTCCTGGATTTATTACAAGAGAATAAATTTGGAGGTTTAATAAGAGAAGAGGATGATCAGGATTTGTGAAAGAGATGCTAGTAATGCTTTAAAGATTCGGCAGAACCCAACAGAAGCAGCACTGAGTGACTGAGAAAGGACAACTACAGACTATTTCTGATACACTTTACAGCTTGCTCAGGACAGAATCCTGATGTCCTTACATGATTTCCCCCATCACAGTTAGCTTCAGCTAGGTTAGATTTCCCCCTGCCATCATTGTTCTCTGTCAGATGTGACCCACTCTCCTCTTTCCCATCACTTCTTACATAGAAGAAGAATATAAACAGACACAAAACTACAAGTCTAAAAGAAAGTAGGCACTAAAGTTTGCAGCCACAAATAAAAGTGAAATAAAGGCATTTACATTTGAACTAACTTGGGTTCAAGATGACAACAGAATATCTACGTGGGATCATTAGACCAGCAAGACTGGACATGGAAAGTAGGATATGACTGGAAGAAGTGCAGAGGGAAACCTCAAACCACATATGAGACTATCACCAGGGGCTAATACATTGAAGAGGGAAAGCACTCCACATTTTTTTCACTGTCATCTTGTATTTTGAGAAAAAAAACCCTCAAAACCAAAATAACTCCAACTTTCTGCCATTTCAGGATTCATTGTGATATGAATCATGGCAGAAAACAAACAAACATAAAACCCCCTAATGATTCCCTCATACCAACATAATTTTCATCCTAAATTGAGGCAGAATGTAGACTCTGCACTATGTATGCAGTGAGTTAAACATGCCAGGCACATCCCAACCAAAAAAAGGCTTTTTTCTTGAGGACATTAAAACAAGTTTGGAACATAATCTTGAATAAGACTCCATATCTTCATTAAGACTCCAGAACAGCAGAAACATACTCCAAACACATACCATGTCTTTCATTTTCCAACATCTCTTTATAGTTTCAAGCTGCCATCCACCTGTCCCACTAAATACCACAATGACATTTAACAGGGCACTGAGATGGTAACAATAAGGGCACTGCCACCAAAAAGCTCTGCTATCTGAAGCAGACAGAAGGAAGCCACCAACTGAAGAAAGGGAACTCAAACCACAAACTTTTAGGATAAAGAGCCTATACTCTAAGCTTACACAGTATTGATTACACCAAGAATACTAATGAGCCACTTTGCCATTCTTCTGTATTTGAGCATTTTAATAGACTTTTACTGAATTTGAAAATAAAATAATTTTTTAAAAATCCAAAACATAATGAACAGAAAATCTACTCAGTATAACCATTTCTGAAATGAAAGTCCAAAATGGCTCATTCTCACACTGGAGCCCCACACATCTGGGCAGCCTGTGTTTCATAGTTCACTATTGCTCAGCACGACATTTGAACGGATTCTACACCCATAAGGCATTAAGTAAGTTTATATTGCTCTCGGGTTTAATACACGCTATCGATTAATAATTAGTTTTGAAGAGGCATTTTGCCAGATGAGCGAGACAGGACGATTATCAACTCCTTATGGCTTGGAAAAAAGTCTTCTAGAGTATAACAGCGCAAGAGTTGGGAGCATCCCTCCGTGCGAGCCGTGCACCCTTTCCCCCAGTTACCCCGACTGACCTCCGGGACCCCCAGGCACCTCTCCAGCATTTAGTAAGAGAAAAAATAAAAAAATACTAAGGGAAGAAAATCAGACCAAACACAAGAGAACCGAGACATTTGGCTTCGCCTTCCCTTCCTCTTAACACAACATCTTTTGAGGCAGAAGGAACCACCCTGGGTGCTAAAACAAGAGCGGCATTCACGGGCGCGGGGTTGAGCAGCGGGCGGGAGCACACTGCGGGCGGCACCTCCGGGCCGGCCAGCTAACGCTGAAATCAACGCCCCGCTCCTATAGGACTCAGAGGGAAAGAGAAGGCAACGCGGACCCATTTAAAGGCTCTATCATTAAGTAGTTAGGAACGATGAAGAGGTTTCCCTACGCTCCCGCTCGAGGGACAGCTTTTCGGCACCGGGCTTTGTGAAGGCACAGACACGGTCGGGCTGTGCCCGGTCCCGGCTGGTTCCTCAGCCCGCCAGCCCACGGGCGCGGGGTTTTCCGCTCCAGGGCGCCCGGCAGCACCTGCTGCTGCTGCTGCTGGCACCCCCCGGCCCCAGCCCCGGCCCCGGCAGCGCCCGCTGTACCTGCAAGATCCTGTCCAGCCCCTCTTGGCCCAAGCAAGGGAATTGCTTGAGCAGCTCCGTCTTCTGCCGCTTATAGTTGTCGGCAGCCGAGCGCCAGTGGGGCTCCTCCAGCACCTCGAAGATCGCCGCCCCAATGGACAGGTAGAAGATGATGGCCGAGGTCAGCAAGGGGCCCCTGTCCACCATGGTGCCGGCCGTAGGCAAGGAGAGCGGGCGGGCGGAGCGCGGCGGGTGGGCGAGCCGGGGCGGGTGCCCCACGCTGTGGCCCTGTCCTTCCCCTGACACCCCTGCCTGCCCTGGCCGTCCGCCGTGCCTCCTCTCCCGGCTTCTGCCGCGTTCCCTTACAGTCTTCCACACTCCCCTTCCACACTCCCCTCCCACTCTCTCCTCCTCCCTCCTCCGCACCGTTCCACTCCCCCCGGGCTGTCTCCTTCCCCCAGTTTTCTCCCCTCCCTCCAAAGCAGCGATTTGAATCTGGTGCTCTCCCGCTTCCTCTCTTTCCCCTTCACGCCCGCGCATGCGGCGCTGCCGCCGGGGAGAGGCGGCCGGGGCCCG
>VWYP01013098.1:207807-248523 GCA_013400435.1 Pycnonotus jocosus
TGACGGCGGCCCGGCCAGGGACGGGCGGTCCCTGCGGGGCGGGAGGACGGCGGTGGGGTCCGGCCATCGCCATCGCCCGCCCCCCGAGGGGCCGCCCAGGGGAAGGGGGAGCCGGGCTACGACCTCCGTTTTTGCCGCCCTGTCTGCCGGGGGCCGGTGTGGGGCCGAGAGGGCAGCCCGGCCCCGGCCTCTTCCCCCTGAGCGCAGCTGGTCCGTGCGTTCCTCTCCGTGTTTCCCCCGAAGTCAGGGTAAGTCAGGGTAGCGTCGCTCAGTTTTATTTTCCTTGTGGCATTTTACTTTGTTTTACTTGTGCCGGCAGGTTCAGCGGAATTCCTCGTTTTCGACGCCGGGAGGTTGTGAAACGAGGTCTGTGGCTTTCCTGGATGCGTGGAAGCGTGGGGGGAAAGGTGAGCAGGAGCTCTGTGGAGAAAAGGTGTCCGTCCCTTCCCTGAGACATCTACATGGGGGCATTACAGATCATTAGGACTAGAAACTGCATTTCCATTCCTTTATGCCTTCGGTACCTTCAATAAATATCGCTGTGTATGCTGTCTGTGAGTTTGGGAGGGAGGGAAAGACACCAGGTAGTGATTTTTCATAAGATGCTCCAAACATCTTCCAGGCTGAAGCTCTCCTGAAGCTCGCTCTGCTTGTGGAGCCTTCTCCAGGAGCCACTTCCAGCTACACACAAGCCCTCGTCCCTCTGTGTTCGAATGGGGCTGGAAATGGGATTGAATCGGTCAGGGAGATATATAGTGTTGTGTTATGCACACTGACAAAATGCTTCTGGTGTTGAGAGAAGTGGTTCATCTTACAAACATTATTTTTGTGAGGGTAATTTGTTTTCTTCCTCCTCCAGCCCCCACAACAGGAAATAAACACTCAAGAAGTAGAGTAGTTTATATCAACTGCATCAACACTAAGAGATTTGGAGTGTATAGGTACTCAGTTGGAGTACACACACTAAAAGGCTAAGATAAGCCCCTGCAGACATAGTTAAAATCGGAAGAGAGGGAATGGAGGAGAATGGGAAAAACAAAGGAGAGAGGTAGAAAATACGCAAGAGAGCATGAGAAAACAAAAAGGAGAGCACACATACAGCAGAGGAACGTGCATTGGTTAGAAGGTATGCCGAGATACCTGTATGAAACTTTAAATCATGCCCAATGGATGCTCTGTGAGATCGCCTCCAGGAAATCACATGGTCCTTAAGCAGTCCTTCCTACCAATGTATATAGTCCTCAATAAAAATACACCAGCAAGAGCTTCCTAGCAGCTATTTAAAGGAAGCATTAAAAAGAAAAAAGGGTTTTCAAACTGCAGTAGTTTAAAAAATATACTAGAGGAAATAGCAAGAAAAAAGCATCATGAGCGTTTTTAAAATGTCATAAAGAAACTCTGCTAACCTTTTTCATTAAGGAGAATGCTTCATGAAATTTAAAGGCTGTAATTTCCTTTTAATTGAAAGGAAAAGAAGAATTTCATGATGCACAATTACCACATGAAAATTATTCCCAGGTGTTATCACTTGGCCCAAGACCTTTGCAAAGCTTGAAAAGCCATTGGCCAAATAAATTAATAATATGAGCATCTGTCATTGTCTCACTTGCTGATTTGAAAGTAAAATTAAAAATTATATATAAGTACTTATGGCAAGTGACTTAAAGTATTGAAGAATCTTCAGTAGGCAAATTATCATATAACTTTCCTTTTGGTACTCTTGCACCTTCTGAGTCACCTGCAAGTGGTTAAGTTATTCCAACAGCAGCAGCAGTAGCCTGACACGTTACAGCAATGCTGCACTTGTGTGTTCCTGACCCTGAACATCTGTGCTTTGTAACTGGAAGGTATTTGATTAAATTTTGAAACTCTTCTCCATCTGTCTTTAAGTCTCTAAAGGCCCATTTATACATTGAAACAGTATCTTAAAGGCACAAGGAATGACACCAATGACCCTCAACCGATTGCAGTTAAAGAGCACAAAACGAGCAAAAACACTTTTAGGCATTTTACAGAAAGTTTGTTTGTGATTTTGATTCAACATTTCTACTTTCCACTCTCAACTCCCAATCACTGATTGCATAATTAGTACTCTCAGTAACTGAGTCAGTCGGTATTTAAAAACAAGCACATACTGTAAATCACATACCATTTTTCCTTGTGTTGAAATGCTATTGCACTTGTTAGACTGTCTCCTTGTGTTCCTCTGGGTTTAAAAGAGGTGAGCCTGGTAAGGAGCAACAATCAGAAGAATAGTTTATTCCCCAAGGAATGATAACCAACTACTGCAAGTAGAGGTGATCCACTGAGTATCAACAAACTTCAGACACTTAGATATTTCACTTTGATTCTATTGTCTTGCAGAACAAATTACAAGGTATAGTTTCATTCTGCTGTCCAGGTAGTGTGGCAAGAAGGAATGTTTTGTGTAGCTGGCCTCTCTTTGCACCTCCTGATCTAATATGCTTCTCCTGACCTCAGAAAAGATCGCCTATCCTTTTATTCATGGCCCTTTTCTCCTCTTTGTTTCCCTTGGATTAAACAGTACCCCTATTGTCAACCCACAGCACCTGCCACATAGGCCCCACAGCTTTTCATGCTAGCTAAGTTAATCAAAAGGCTGGGGTTATTCACTCACAGGCTTTTAAATCTCATTAAAAATCAAGGGACAAACAGCAGAAAGCACTGTGGTGAGCAGTACCACAAGTATCAATCATTTATATTATTTGCATAGGACGTTATTTCAGGCTGTCCAGTCCAAAAGGAAATCTCTTTCATCCAAGCTGTATGTCTAAGACACATTTGCTGTACAGATGTTTCCTAGGACAGCCTGGAATGAATAAATAAATGTCAGAAAATGTTTTAGATGGAGCAAGTAAAAGATATTATTGGGAAAAAAGAAACCTGTCATATAGTGGCATAGCCTGCATGTTATACCAGCTATGAACTATGGGCCATTTTTCACTTAGAAGTATGTTTTTGGCTGGTTGATAACTGTTCTCAATGCATTTTTTTTAACTGTTGAAATTTAGACACCTCCAACATTGCCTTCAAGTGTTATGCATCCAGCCATAACTAAGTTGAGCAGTGCACTGTCATGACTATCATGAGCAGTTTTGCTTCTTTGATTCAGTCCAGTGCACACAGAGAGGGTAAGGATGGTCTGCAGATGATGCAGAATTTTATATGAGAGAGAATTTTATATGCATTTGTGGAAAGTTCAAAAATTCTCCCTGGGATAGTTCATGCCTTTTGGCTTAAGTATTTACAAAAGCACATTTTTTGCTCTGAATGTACAGTAACACATAGTAAATCATAATAAAAATAATAAAAATAATAAAAACCTTTACCAAAACAACCTGCATACCACTGCAACAGACTTCTTCACCCATGGACAGATAATGAGTGAACAAACACCACATGACAGATGTTAGTCATGCTACTTAATGAATAACTGGTGATGAGTACAATACCTGTGTGGAATGGCTGTAATATGTTCAAGGAAAAATATGCATTTGGATCATCTGTTTTTCACTGAGGTACTTGCAGTGCTTGAGAGAAATGTCTTCATCAGGAAGAAGCCTAAGTATTTCAACAGTTTTTCTGCATCTGTATCCTTGACTGCCCTGTTCCTCAGCCATCCGTAGCAGTCACTGAATGATGAAACATTTTTCCTTCAAAATATTTTAAAAAGAAATACTCTGGCCTTCTCTTTCTGTTCCACTGTGACCTCACTGGTAGTGCCAGAAGGTTTATGGCAGTCCTTCATGCTGACATTCATGTCAGTGATCTCAGCATTTCAGAATACAGCTTGACAAAAAAGACGGACTCGTACAATGTCAGTCCTGGACTGGCTTTTACCACCATGATACCCAGAGGACATTACTCTTCTAGATAATATGCTCAAGGATAGCTGAGCGCCATGGTAACAGAGTCAGTGAATATGCAACAATCTGTTATTTTGTTACATAAAACATCACTGTCAAGTCTTACTTTTGTGTCATTAGGAAGGAATTAAATTTTATTTGTGTATAGTAATATGGATGAATGTTTGCACATCAGCCTGAGACTTGTTCCCCAAACCAGTTTAATTTAACTTTTATCAATCTGGTGTCATGCAGTGCATACCTTCCCCAGTGTTACTGCCTGAATGTGACAGTGCTGGATTACAGGGGGGAATTCAAGGAGCTGTGAGCCTCCCCCATCTGTCTCCCAGCTGGGTTGCACAGCTGCATGTCTGTGTGCCAGGTTGTGCAATGAAGGGCCTTGTATGTGACTGGGCAGCTCCCAAATCCAAACTGGGCTCCCTTCCATGCACGGTGTGTAGCGCTTGTTAGTCAAGGTGCCGGAAGAGCTGTTCCCACCTAACTTTTCCCTTTATAGAAAAAAAATCAGCCCATTAATTTTGGCAGTGGGAAAGCAGAGGGAAGGTTGATGGTTTTTTTTCTTTTTCTCCCTCTTGTGTGAATAGAGCCTCGTGGATAACAAATGAAGACAGCTATAGACCAAAAAAACATTGAAAAGGATCTTATTTTTATCATCTGTTCTCCTGTTCCAAACCCTGCAGCAACAGCCTGTGAGGTTAGATTGGGTCTTATTTAGGGAAAGAAAAGATTGAGTAAGTGAGAGAGTTAGCTATATGTAGTTAAAGAAGCATGGATTTTAAAGATTTTTGTTTCCTATGGATATGAGTTGCTTTTGTGCTTGGTGTCCTGGAATGAAAGAAGGGTTGTGGCCCATGCGGTCTCTATGCATGTGCCTTTATGCTATGTTTAAAGGAGTTTTGGAAGAAGACAGGAGTTCTAGCATAGTCAACCTCCACAGCCCCTTAGACTGTCACATGGTTCTTTGTGATCCCTCCTCCATCACATGCTATTGGGAAAGAAGACAGCAAAGGCTGAGCACTAACACCCACAGCTGTTCTGCAAGTGAAGGCCTTGCAAAGCTGTTAGTGGCTTTTAACTTAAGCTTTATACTCTCCTACGTCATCATCAAGAGAGGTGTTAAGAAAGTTTGGAGGAACTTGGATTTCAGCTACTGCCTTCCAGTGGTGCCTCCCACACGCTAAAACTCAATGTAAAAGTAGCAAGCAAATCCAGGTGACTTGCAGATATCACTCTTGGGAGGTAATTTGGCACAAAAGTGACTGGGTTAGAGCATCAGATAAAAGTCCACCTGGTCTGGTCAAACAGCAGGACTGTTGTCTTTGCTCTAAGTGTAGAAGCTGCCTGCAAGTCCTAACTTCCAGGTCTCATGGTGAACACCATGCTTTTGTCTCTCAGTGACTTTGTAGGGATGTGTGTGTGCATGGTCACAGTCAATTGCAAGATAACCCATGACTGAGGTGGAAAAGCAAGTCAGATGCTGGATATTTTCCCCCTGTTTTGTAGCACCTCAGCAGTGCTCTGTTCATCATTCTGTCTCACAACTGGAACACAGTCCTGGGAAAGGGAAGAGCAGCGAGTGAAAGGAAGAAGACTCAAATTGCCCATGTTGCTGTTCTCCTTTGGGAGCTCATGGGGAAGTCCTGGTAATTCAGGTCAGACTCACAATGGTGCCAACAATGAGATGTGGGGGAGGCCTGACAGGAAGCAGCATTGAGGGAAGGCACAGAGTATAGGAATAGACAACTTCTTATTATACCTGTGCATCTGCAAAAATCTCTT
Source organism: Pycnonotus jocosus (assembly GCA_013400435.1). NCBI lineage: Eukaryota > Metazoa > Chordata > Aves > Passeriformes > Pycnonotidae > Pycnonotus > Pycnonotus jocosus. The sequence continues at coordinate 213,474 of VWYP01013098.1, forward strand.
TTTTGAGCAGTTGGGGGAGAGAGAGAGAAGAATATGGGGGAGGGAACACTGATGCCATCAAGACAAAGGGCTGTGGTGCTCTCTAAGGGCATCCAAACAGAGGTGAACATCTCAAGCTTTTTTGTTCATTCAAGAGGACCATCTGAGGCTGAACATCCCCAGGGAATACTGCACTGCCAGCATGGGTTATAGAAACTAATGGTTAGCAGCCTGTTAGAGGTTTCACAACTCATTTCCTTTGAATATTAGTTATTTCTTTTGCCAAAGAGAGGCAAAAAAGGGAGGAGGAGGACAAAAATAAAAACTAAATGGGCTAGTTCATTTAATTTATAAGATCAAGTCAATAAGCAGATGGGTGAACTCTGCAGATGGCATTGCTTCAGTCAAGACAGAAAATTCAGTGCTTTCCCTGCATGTGTTTTTTTGCAAGATTTCTTTGGAACAAGGAAGTGTATGCAAATAATGGGACCAATCTGCAAATGCTCATTCAGCTCAGCAGCCATAAACTCTCACTGACTGTGGGTGCTTGTAACAATAAATACTCCAGGCTGGGGAGCCTGGCTCTTAGGTCTGCTTCATATTCTACCCTTGCTTCACTGCTCCCTACTCTCACCCCCAATCTTCTGCAATTCTGTGACAATCAGAGTTAATAAAGGTGTGTCTGTGATCCTGTAAAGCAATTTGCATCATCATCTTTTGTGATGAAATTTTCACAGGGGAAGGAGGAGCAGCAGCATTTTGTCCAAGTAAAGGTTGCCTTGGCAATATACCAAGAAGCCTGAAGCCCTTAATTTTCCTAAGAGAGATTTGATTACTGCAGCCCATATCTGAATGCAGAAATGTGTCCTGCAGAAACTACACTCCCCCACCCCTTCACTCCCCTTTTCCAAGATAAGTCTAAAAGTAGTCTGGAACCTACAATCTTGCATTACTGCCACTGTGTCACAAGTACATGGACAAGCTTGGGCTGCCTTGCTGAAATTATTGTACTGGGTCTACAACAGATCACACAACATCTGCCTCTGCCCTACCAAAAACATCATTTTCCATAGCTGGGTTGAATAAACTGTGCTGCTTCCACTAGACAAAAGTGACCAGAGCCTGCCAGTTGACATTAACTGTGTTGTACGTTTTTTCAATGTGTGTTTGTTATAAACAAATGACAATGCAACTTCCATTTTGACTAAAGGGGCTGATAATTGACACAGAGCTTTTAAAACATGACAAATAAGTAATGTCTAAACCAGATAAATAAATGGCCTGATGGAGAAGTCTTTCTTCTGCTGTGCTGCCTAGTGCAAATACAGCAGCCTTACTTAATAAAGGTGGCCTCATTTAGTTCTGGGCTTGTCTCAACACTAGTCTTTTACAAGTACTTTGGACAAGATCATTAATCCTGCGTGTATCAGCCGAAGACATGCCTCCCAAATTTCCTTCTAATGCCTAGTTACACAATTGTACCTTAACTAACAAATATCTGTTCTCAGCAGAGGGAAGTGACTTCTTTTGCAGCTGTCAGAGTGTACAAATGTCTTGTATGACATCTAGAGAGATTAAATTCCTTTGCCTCTCTTTATACCTGGACTGCTTGTAGGGCATGCTGCTTGGTAAACGTGGGAAGATTACAATTGGACTATCTATTATCGTGATAGTAGACACGATCTGACAGCTGTGAACAGTGTGGTAAGGACATTGCTGGGGTTCACAGGTAAAGAAGAGAAGGGATTTTGGTATCTGTCATCAGTACAGAACAGTGGGAGAAGCTGCTGTGGTGCCTCACTGGCAAGACACAGAGGGGAGGCTGCTGCTGCCGTAAGCTGGGCACTGGAAAAAAGGGTGGGATGGAGCCTACAGGAAGAGTTGTGCAGGCTGGCTGCAATGGGAGACCTTTGCTGGCCATATTGTGAGCAACAGGGCCACACTGATACTCCACAACACATACTCCAGCTATCATTTTTATTTTCCTGAAAAAAGTTAGCTTTCCTGTCTGGAATGATTAAATGAAACTGTTTTTTCTCCATTTAACCCTGATGCAAACTCATCTGTTTTTGGACAGAGATTGCGAAATTTAAGATCCAATTCAAATCTGAACCTTTCCTTATAGTTTAAGACCCAATTAAAATCTGAACCTTTCCTTATGGTTCTCACTGTGTGCAGAATTCCTCTGAGTCCAGCAATTTTCCATGTTAGAAATCTAATACAGTTTACATCGATCGTGGTTTAGACATAAAGCTTGAATTCAGTCCTATGTGGATAGAAGGATTGAATATCTTCAAACAGTAGTGCAGAGAGAGAAAGACAGGAAAAAGTTAAAAGGCCTTGAATAATATAAAAGATGAGATCTAGTACTGCTGAGGAGACAGATCAGATAACCTGTGGCCTTTTCATATGTGACTTTTGCACTTCAACACAGACTTTTCAGGAGAGTTGAGCATACCCAGCGCAACCAAAGAGCAGGAGTAGGGAAGAGCTCACAGCAGCACCTTGACAGCTTGCCAATGCACACACAGGCACTATGCACCTTTCAGTTAGTCCCTGCAGTGAATTATGTTTTCAGTTGTACCTTGCAGAGTGAATAGCAAATAACTTTAGACCGTAACACTGTCCAATCTGTTCCCCCATATGCACTCCTTTTCCAAAGAATACACTGTACTGTGCAGTAATGAGTGCGTTCAAATAACAATGGAAAGAATGACTCTGATATTCTCCTGAACTAATTTCAAAGCTGCATATCCAGTTCTCTGCCTTTTTTGGTCAGTCTCTTTACACCATTTATGCCTGCTTTTAAACAGACTGGGTAGAAGAAGAGATTCCAGCACACCTGATCCAACTTTTAAACTCAGCTCCACAGAAAGGCAGATATTACACAGTCGTAGAGCTAGAAAGTCAGTAGAAAAAACTTCCCTTGCTCCAAGAACATTTTTATTTCTTAAAACTATGCAAATTCTCTGTTGGTAAGGTAGGTAAAACTGATAGTGAAAAGTTACACATGAACTGGGATGCATGGCACAAAAAAGTTATATTTTCCTGTAACACTAAGTATTCTCTCAGATATGGGAGGCAATATATCAGAACTCACAAATCCTCTTTTAGGCACCTGTAAAAAACCACTGAAGCCAACATGGGCCACCTGTGATATGCAAAACCCTCAGCTGAAACAGTCACATTCACAAAGCTGAGCTATGAAGTCCTCTATAATAGAAAGTCCTCCAAAACTCGAAAGGTTTATTGTTCTTTTGGGGGCAGTTTTAGGCACATAACTTCTTTCTGTTGAGTTCTGGCAATTTCTCATACCTTGGTTTTTCTCCCAGTATCTTCTCTATGGCTAGTCCTGCAGCCAGCTTGTTTTCTAGCTGGATAAGCGGCCTGTGCTGTAAAATCAACACTTGCTGGGCCAACAGGGAAGACAGCGGAATCAGATACATATATAGGATAACAACAGCAATACTGTATATTCTATATTCCTTGAATAAAGACTTTCAGAATTCCAGACTTTCTCTCTGAAAGACAGTGCACAGCACAATATTGAGTGAATTTCAACCCTTTGTACAGGGCCAGCACATGGTTTCTACAACACCTGACTTCTACTTAATGCTCAGGTTGGCTCTAAGTGAGAAGTAACTCTTGCTACATTTCTGCATATAGGCAAAATTTGATTAAAGACAGTGAGAGATTATTTGGGAAGAGTGAAGGTATTTCTCATTCTGGAAAGGACCACTGAAGCCCTTCTGCCTACTGAACCATGAAAATAAAGAATAAAGGTTTCAACTGATATGGGGGAAAGGGAAAGGCTTTACACCACTACTCTGTCCTGTTTGAGTGGTCCATCTCCATACATTGTTCATGTTCACTTGGACAGTGCAGTTTCTATTCAGAAATATTCCTGCTTGAATATCTGCCTCATTAACAGAGTGTTGTGTCATAGATGGTGCCTGGCACAGGGCATTGCTGTGCTGTGAAAGGGCTCAGCTGAGCACAGGGACTGTGAGGACATGGGTGAAGGCTCCCAAGTGCACTTGGGAACCAAATACATTGCTTAAAAATAATGTCTTGGAATAAGACATGTAAAAAGGAACAAGCCTCTGATTGGAAAAGAGATTTTCCAGCCCAATTATTCTTTCAGAAATTCCATTTATGTGGGAGATGGATAGCAGCCCTCTCTACCTCTAAAATCCTCCAACTCTTGCAGACAGACAGGTCTCCTTTTAGCCATTGTCCCAGATGTATTTCAGCCGCAATACGAAACAAGTCTGGTTCAACCCTTTGCAGACCTCTGAACTGTCAAAAGCCTGGAACTGCAAGACTCCAGCAATTGCATCACTTGAGAGGGGAGGAGGTCAGAGGGAATCATCACTTGAGAATGCATGCCCACATCTCAGCTTCTAATCCTGCTCTGACACCGGGCATGTCGGATCACGCACGGAGGAGATGCACAGGGCATGCCACTGCTGGCAGGTGCCTGCTGCTTGACAGGGCTGCTTTGAATGCTGGCCCCTGCAGGTTCTCCTCCACCTGCTCCAGCCCCAGGCTGGAGAGCTTCCTCTCCCCAGCCACAGTGCTGACAACAGCTCCTACCTTGGGGATTGCTGTTGGCAGGGATGGGCACAGGATGGTGCTATGGCAAGGATGGGTGCAGGAGCATGGTGCTATGGCAGGGATGGGTGCAGGAGCATGGTGCTATGGCCAGGATGGGTGCAGGAGGATGGTGCTATGGCAGGGATGGACACAGGAGGATGCTACTGGAAGTGGAGGAGTGGCAGCAGAGGCAATCTCACTCAAACTGCCTCAGGCTCAGCAGGATTTCTCTTGGCATTACCAAAGGATCATGCCACTGTCTTCCTAACCGCAAAAATATGGAACAAGGCTGACTTCCTTTTAAAAATAGAGAAATTTGGTCCAGGGACTATATATTTCTTGGAAGTTATTTGGCTTGCCAAATGATCATAACCTGTCAGCCTTCAGTTTCTACCTACTAGATCAGCCCAAGGCCTAAAAATGCTGTGTCTTGTATCATATTGCCGAAAGATTAGTTTGTGCACGTATGATTAGAGAGGTTCTGTTAAGAGAATGTGTTATACAGAGGTTACTAAGCTCCAAGTAGTTTCCTCACAAAGCAAATGTGTCCTTTCCCCTAGAAAAACATTGAAATTATCATTTCACAGCATATGTTAAGGAACTAAAAAAAAAAAATATATAGCAAGAAGGTCAGAGAATACACAAGCTCTTTGGGTTCCTGTGTTTTGCAGCCAAAGTTCTGAAAAGCACATCTGTTCAAGGACAGAAGCTGCGGCTCTCTGTACTCTCAGAAGGATGTCAGCAATTGCAGAAGTGTGGAAGAGGAGAGGAAGTCTCATGGCTCCAGCTGAGGGAAGGAGCAGCAGTGAAATGAAGAGTGCCCCTTCAACCAGCAAGGAAAAGAGGAACCAGCAACTCTGTCTCTAAACCACCAAGACTCTTTTCTGTTCTAGCAGGATGCTCCCAGCCCCTGCTTCAATTTAAAATTGTCTTTCAGAGAAGTAAATGCAAATGCCCCAGGTGAGAACTGATTCGTATCACAGAAAATTACTGGAACCCACAGAGTCAGGAAAAAGAAATTTAAAACGGGCTGAGTTTCATTGCACTCGAACTTGCTGAAGTTCAGATACATTCAGAACTGGAGTTTTGGAGGAGACCCATCTCTGTTGTCAACTCACTTATCCTCCGTTGTTGTGGATTGTTTATTACAAAATAGTGCACTCAAGAAATCACTCTGTGTGAAAATGTAGAAAAATTAGTTCTGAGTGCAGTTGTAATAATTTTTGTTTAAAATGCTTTAAATAATCTGCTTAAGAAGGCTGAGGACAAGTACATGTAAAGATATACTGCTTGAAATGCTGAACTTTAGCCTTGTAGGTCTGCACATTTATGCAGATAACCACATCATAAACTCAAGCACTCTTAGATTCAAACTAGCTGGATTCATCAGGAACTCTTCAGCTATGGACAGAATATATTTCAGAAAGCTGGAAGTAGTACAAAATAGTCATAGACTGAAAAGGCTTTTACCATGTTCTGAGGTACAGAGCAGGATTTGGCCCAAAATTATTTTATCATAATCTCTTTGAATTAATGCAATAATAGAATATGGTGCTTTAATTTCTTTTACCTAATAGTCTCCAAATCAGTTTAAAGTATTATTTAGCACTAGCTACAGCTCTCTGTTGTGCGAATGTGTTTCCATAGGCTGCTGTGATATGGTTGTGTGATTTACTCTGATTCATAAAATTTAAAAACAACAAGAAACAAAGAGTAAACAAAAAGAGGGAGGGACAGGGAAGCAAGAAAAGGGCCAGGAAATCAATCCTGATTGGAATGAAAGTTTTGCTGGACAATACTTTCCTGTTCCCGCTGAACAATATTCTCTGTCACCATCATTCTCACTAATTTATCTACCAACGGGATGTCCAGTTGCACACTCTCATGGTTCTATGCAACGTTATTTTTGACATGTTTTGTTTACTTCCTTTTTGACCACCTACCTGGTTTCTTCAGGGAGAGACAATAAAGTCTACCCTCAGAGAAGTCCAAACTGTATTACTGTACTCCCAGCACAGTTTCTAAACCCAGTTGCTCCTCAAACATTAGAACACCTGTCAAGCCATCCCTTTTCATTTTCCCAAGCATTGGATGTTTGTGCAGTGCTTTATGTGCATATAATTGCAATGACACAATTGAAATATGCTTTAAAAGACAGTTTTATAATACATCTCTGTGTTGTTACTTAAACGAGGTTACTGCAGTTTCTGGCTTGTCACAAGAAGCAGCCATATAGGAAATGTACGTGCCTTTTCACATGAGAGAAAATTAATACTGGGAACTTTGTAACTAAGAAGATGTTGAGAGATGTGCACCCATTAAAGTTTCTGACTAACAAACCAGGGAAATGATGGCAGACCACTGGTTACTGTGGGAAAGATGCTGTTGGAGTTTCCCCACCCAGGAAAGGCTGGGTCTAAATGTTTGTTGTCAGTTGCTAGAGAGCCTGTAACTTGACATAACCAGGCGCTGAAGTCAGGGCTTCAGGCCTCATACTGAGCTAAGATCTTGTCAGCATTTATAGTTAACCTTTTTATTACAGATAGATGGCACAAAGCAAACTTATGTCAATGTTTAACTCTACTGTTAAAAGCAAGGAGAAGGGAAGAGAATAGTTAGTGGCTTCGGGAGAGCTTGATAGCCAAAAGCTAGTGTCCTTGTAAATCTGATAAATAACAGACAGTCCAAATTTTTGTAAGAGCTCCAAGGTTTCTTGTGGGATTCCTTTAGATAAGAATTTGAAGGGTGCTGGTTACTTCTGAAGGTATGTTCTTCTCTCAAGGTCCAACATATGGGGAGAAAAAATTTTAAAATAGAAAGAAGGATCATATCGGAAGAAGCAGCTTTAGAAAAACCCTGAAAACCCAACAAACCAACTAGTACTTCTTTGCACAGAGATGGACTGTCTCTTAGAAGAAGCCCACAGTCAGTGGATGTATAAAGCAAGAGGAACAATTAGATAAGACAGTGGTGAGCAGAAACACAAAATGCAATGGAACCGAAAACCAAACAAACCCTGCCATATGTAACCTCCTGAGTCAGGGTCATGCCCTAAATACACAGTACTGTCTGAAAGCAGTGCATATTGTATTTAAGTACCTAAACACAGTCTTAGTGCAAACCTCTAAAATATTTTCCAGATCCTGCATAATATCTTTTTGTGTACAATATGTTCCTTTAATGAGGAAGAGATGGCAATCTTGAACCTGCAGTCAGAGGTGCTTGTCTTAAAGAAGATTCCTGGAACCATCTCAGCTCAGGTTCAAAGGCTGCTCAAATGTTTAAGCTCAAACTAATCAAATTAAGTATGTTCTTGACAGATTATGTTCCCCCTTTCATAGGTCCCCCCTGAGGGATATTAGTCATAAACTCAGCAGAACGCCTACACTGCATCCACGCAGTTTGAGGTAGATGTTAAAATAATCCCCCACTTGAGCACACAAGTCTGGTAACTGTTCAACCAGTTATGCAATTTGCATGTGTAAATGAATTTAGCATTTGCAGATGGATTCCTCTGTGTGTACTATGGATAGTTAAGAGTGGAACTAGAAAACTTTTCTATAGTATTTATTTCCCCTAATGGGATTTTATCACATCAAATTATAAATCTATATGTTGAGATATATCTATACATAAAGATCCACAGATCATATCTGCCTGTGTTCCCTTTTGGAGCTGTAACAGTGCTTAGCCAATTGAGAATCTGATGGCAGAGCTCCATACAAGGCCGTCTTTGCTTGTCACATTTTGGGAAAGTGAGCAGGATGGCAAGACTGGCAATTTTTTTCAAGCTGTAGTGGCCTCTGAGAATAGCTGATTTCACGTGCTCTGGGTGTTTGGATTTCAGTTTGTAGATAATTTCAACTCTTGCTCTATTTTTTGGAATGCAAATCTTCAGGTTATGCAATGTGCTATTCACATTCTTTATTGTCAGTACTCAGAAAGGAAGTGTGTCACCAGTCCCACTGGCTACTTATTGGCACCAAGTTGTTAGCAAAGTGTTGTATGAGTGCTCAGTTTCTGGCACTGACCTTTTTTAATGTCTTTTTTTTGTTTTTTTCCTTTGAGAATAGACAAACACAGCTCTGACCTACACAGATGAATGTAGAAAAACAAGCTGGTTTAAGGTTGAAGACTGCCAGCTCTGTCAGTATTATCAGGTTCTGTAGTGTAAGACAGAATGAAAGTATTTTTACCATGACGAGTCCAGAGAAGAATTGAGTGGTTAAAACGATCAATACTTCACCTAACCTTAGAGAATTAAATTTTCATCAATTCCTAATGAAAACAGAAACATCTTCCAGATATTCATTTGTTATACATACATCTCTCACTCACATGTTTACAAAACTGTTTCTCAATAGGATTTTTGGTTTCTAAATGGTTGAGAATTCCAAGAAAGGTAATTTTAAAAGTTATCCTACACTTTGTGTTTAGGGATCAGATTGAAGTTTGGGTAACAGTAATGGCACATTTAGACTTTTCAAATTCCTCATAGGAACCACAGAGCTACTACTAAGAGCCACAAATAGGACTCTGCCTATATGCCTGTGGGCATAGATTTATATTACAGTATTATAGGTTTATATATTTGAATATTCCCTGTCAGATAAAAGAACATAAATCAGTGTAAGATGTTAGGAATTGATAAGTCGCTTGACTAATCCTCTGGGAACATCTCCCTCATACTGCTCTGCTTTTAGATTAAATGAAATATGTTTACCTTAAATTCTATTCTATAACACCTTTAGAGTCTTAATCTCAAAGATTTCCAGGAAATTTTGGGAAACCAAGGGAAAAAAAAAAAAAAAACCAAGCAAACAAACCAAAACCTGAAATACTCTTATTAAGTTGTAACGCAAAAAATATTTCAGCAACTCTTCCTCTTGGGAAAAAAAAAGGATACCTCTGAATACCTGGATTCTCTACCTTGTTGGTTTATTTTTTAGGAATAAAATGGTAATAGAAATTTAAGAATTATAAAAAATTTAGAAAAAGTATTGTACCAGTAAGCAAACACTGGTATAGGACGTTAACAAATTAGAAAAACGAAGCTGATCATCTGAAGCGATGGGGACTGGTTTCTGCCTACTTAAAACTCAGTTTTGCCTATGCAAATTTATAATTCTAATGTCCCATATAGACTTATTAGGTGAAAAAGTCTTTGCTAAAGACTTCATGTTTCCTTCTTTCCTATGCTATCGTATTATTTAATCAGCCACTGATGACAGCAATTCGAATAGAAATAAAAAGCTTAATGTAAAACATCCAGAGAGTCTTTTAGGTAAACTGGTGTTAAAAAAATGGCACTGAGAATTCCTCTCAGTTCCAGAGCCTCATGAGAATTAGAAAAACTGTTATTTTCTCTTTGTAGATCACTTTAACATCAGGGTATGTTGCTTGAAAATTTCAACCCTAAAAAAGAAATTGTCAAAAATAATATTAATCCTGTCCACTAACTTTTGCAGCAGACATGTTGTTACGGGCATTCTCTGTGCTTTGCTGTGCTTTAGCTGCTGCCCTTGTTTTCACCTGCTGCTGGAATACAGCTTTATCATATGAGGCTCTGTGTTACTACTGAGTGCTGCTTCCTACCAGTGTCTTCCTGTTTCATATCTTTAATTACTGTCGACTGTTCGTGCCATGTGCAACGTGTGAATGAAAACAGAAACCGAGGCATGAAAGACATTGACAATATAGATTAGGTTATAAATCTCTAACCTCTTTTCGTGTCCTACTTCAGACTTTACTATCCTCATATGTATTTTATCTCGTTACAGCAATATGCTGGGTTTGCCTTTACCCCTCTAAAAAGCCCAATCAATTGGGAACCCTTTGGTTAACTGAGTAATAAGATCACTTTTTCAGGCACAGCAAGTGTTTTTGCACCCAGCTCTATCTTCACAAACTCAAGATGTCTTTGACAGATAAGATTATTAATTTCTTTGTCATTTTCAGTGTGGACTGTTTAGCACTTTGGTCTGAGGTATGACTTTTATAGTTATAGCATAACTATATAGCTAAAACCTGTAGGAAAAATGCAGCTGAAAAGAGCAGATGCAGTGTTCTGCTTCTCATAAGGCAGCAAAGTGCACTCCTATAAACACTTACTCTCAATATATCTTCATCCTCAATTTAGAACATAGTTGGAACAGTACAGTTTCTTGGTGGAAACATGGCCCAAAGGACTTTCATGGTTCTCTTTAAACCCGATTGGCTGTCCTCATTAATATGGAGTTATAATTCAGTTTGATATTGGTTACATTTAGTTTAAATATTTTCTTGGGGGAAAAAAAAAGTGTTTAAAACATTAAGTTAATCTAAGATTAAATGCTTTGTTGCACAGGAATTTAAGTAACTGCTTAAGAGTTCTGATGAATCAGAACCCAGTGAGTAAATGAATAGCTACATGGTTTTTAGAAGTTCTCCATTTAGTTTACATATTCTCAAGCTCAAGATTTTTTTTGGACAAAAATATGTTAAACTTTACCACACAAATATAAAATAGAAACCATTTTCAAATGTTTATTATATTAATAATATATTATGCTATTATTACTGGATCCCCCCACATGTTAGATGAATGGAATTCATAAAAAGAGTATGTTTGTTCTGGAAAAGCAGTTGTCTAAAGACAGAAAGAAAACAAGAAATATGAGGAGAGAAATAGTATGTTTTAATCATGAAATTACTGTGAGGTGATGTGATGCTGAAGAAGAGTGTCATTAAAATACATAATTTTATCTGCTTAGGCCTCAAAAGAAGAGTATTTTTGAAGGTTACTTCTAATTTTTTCTTGTCACTTTTCCTTGCAAATGAAATTTTAGACAGTCTCCATACACTATCAGAGTCAAATGAATCAAGTATATTGGGACAAACTGTGTGAATATGACAAAAGATGATTGTGAAAATTCAACAGTTGATACTAGTGAGAAACTTGCAATGTAAAAGGGTTTTGTTAAAAAATATATACTCGTAACCCCCAAAATGTTCCACCAGAATATTTTCAGTGCACTTTTGATAAAATGCAGGCTGGATCCACTGGGGATGTGCAGCTTGTTCTGAGACCAGCCATTAGGTCTGGACATAAGCAAGAGCTTGAGCTTCCAAGTCCGTAGCTCTTTCAGTGTCACACTGCTGGCTTGGTGTCTCACATTTACCCACCAAGGCACCCAGATCCTCTGCTGCCAGCCCTGCCCTGCCATATGGGTTGTTTCAAAATCAGTGGTCCAAATGTATCCTTGCTTCCTATCTCTGAGTGCCATTGCTGCATGAAATGAGGTCTCTCTGGTGGGAACAACTTCAGGATGCACAGAAATGGTGGGTGATTATCTTGTACAACATCGGTATGCTCATCTAAATGCATGACACCAAATCATTATTTAATTTAGGGCGCAGTATGGCATTGTAGCAATGATGTCACTGAAAGACACGTTCATGCTTCTCAGAGCAGTTCCTTGTGTAGAATTGCACTCACACAGCCATAAAGGTATTAGGCAAGTAAGTCTTATATTTGTATGGAAACTGATGTTAACCTGACATAATCTGAGTGGACATAGCATTCTCTATGTTGATTTAGCTTTAGTTAATTGGCTACTGACTTAAGCTAAATCCTTAAATCTACTCATAGCTTCCTATATATCAGGGTGTATTCTGTCAAATCATTATAGTTTTCTTTTCTGTAAAGTGACTTATAAGTTCAAGACTCCTTTTATAAATTACTTGCATGTTCAGGAACCTCAGACTTTTTGTAAGACACTAAAACTTAAGCTTATCTTGAAAATTATATAAGTGGTCTTAAAATGGCAAGAGTCTCCACCTGCAACGTGCAGCATAAAGCCCTAGATTAGAAAACAAGCCCAAAGTAAATATTTAATTGAGGATAAACAATTAACAGTTCAGAGAGATCAAAGAGAGAACTCACACTTCTGACCAGGAATGTTTAAACTTGCCCAGCTGCAGGTTAGGAGCAGTGATCACTTTGAGGTCACCGTCCCACTCAGAAATGACAGGAACTGCAACATTTAAGCCCTCTCAGGTCTCCAGGCATGAGTTCTCTGGAGAACCCTGCACCCTAAGCTAGCTACACTTTTTCCATGCCTGAGGATTTCACGTGTCTCATCTAACAATGATCTCCAATCATGAAAGCCAGTGGTGATCACAAGCTCTTAGACTGTCAGTTATCTGGTATTTGCATCTCTTACTGAGGGGAAAGAGCAGGGCGTGGAAGGGAGAAAGACGGCATGCAAAGTGAAACTGAAGTCAGAGAGAGAACTGCAAACATGCAGGCTGAAAAACACAGCTGCTAAACTATCCTATAGTATGTGGACTCATAAAAAGTTAGGAATGAGGATGTAGCTTCTGGCAGTGTCAATACACCGAGTAAGCAAAATGTTAGCATGGCTTAAGACAGCTTCATGATCTTAATTTTCCTTCCGTGCCTCTTTCATCAATCTGATAATTTAATTTAACCAAGGAGATTGAATACTTTAATCTTCTACCTCTGTTGGACATGGTGGCATAGTTTCCAAATCTGAGACACGAAGGTATATCATCATCATCATCATCATCACCATTGTATATTCTTGGCTAAACTTGAAGACCTCGCCTTGTAATATGAGTAACAACAGTTTTAGCATTAATCTTAGCTTTCAAGAGGCAAGTATTTTCCATGAGGAGAGAAGATGATTTGAACAGGGAAACATCTAAATGTCTACATAAGAAACTCATAGAATAAGCCTCTCTCTGTGTCTTGCTAGGGGAATGTAGCCAAATGTTTCAGGGTTTGCAGATGGACCTAGTGGCCTGACCACACCAGCCCTTTATATCTGCCTGAGAAGTTTTGGGATTCTGTTCCAGATTCTGGGACAGCTGTGCAATGCTTCTCTGGTCAATACTACTCTCCAGTGCAGCACCTTGAAAATATAAACAACCTACTTCCCTGTCAATAAAAAGTGCTATCATGCAATAAAATGACCAAGATGAAGGTACAGAAGGGCCTTAATGTAGTTGAAAATAAAGACTAACCTGTGTGTGAAACAATGTGTGAAGTAGAGAACTGAATTTTTTAATAGATCAAAATGGAAGAGTTGGACCTCCAAAAACATGATTTAAAACAAACCAAAAATATTTGTGATTCTTGTGCACTTTGCACAATCTTATCCTCAAACTCACTTGCCCAGCAGGTGTGCCAGCAGGAATGAGATGATGCAGTAGAAAACTCCCAGGTGTACCCAAGATTATGAAGTCCTGCTGTTCTAAGGTTCTAACCCACAGCCAGGTTCTAACCCACTCTCTCCTGTCCCAATGCAACTATTCTTGTGGCTGCAGGTATTCTTTACCTTTCATCTTCAGAAAATTGATGTACATCAGTTACCCCAAGGCTAAAAAAAGACCATAGAAAAAACAGAGTTTAGCACTGAAGACAAGCCCTAAGGAGATACCGACAAGCAATTTGTCTTGAGGGGGTAATTTCCAGATGGATCTGGTGCAGAAACCACATTCCTGAAACTAATAGATGAAAGCATGGCAGCTGATACAGCTTAAATTTGTGACTCAGGCAAATCTGTGCTTACCCAGATAGGATTAATGCTAATACCAGCCAGAACTGCAGTCCCTTAGTGCCAGCAGTAAGGGTTTGGGGATTGTCCATCTAAAATAGCTACTTGCTCTACTGACTGCCATGAATACACCATTGATTTCTTCATGTATTTGAAAAATGGCAAAACAAACATTCCCAATGCAATCTGGGCTTTCATTTGCAGGAGGGCTGAGCTGGTTCAGGCAGGTTATAGTAATTTGTCTATTGACATTCTTCTGATGGACAAAATGCCTGCTATAAATAGGTTTGTTGCTTCTCCCGCTCTGGTGGCCTCTTGCCAAAAGTATGGTCTGATCCTGGCTATACTAGTTGGCTCTGCAGATAGAGTGCTCCCATATGCAGTGCAGCTCCAAACACTAAGAGAAAATTAATTAGATATACCACTAAGGGAATTTTAGAAGGGTATATCTTCCCACAGCTGAGTGGAAGAGATGAGAGGCACATGTCTGTCCATGGCTGGTGATTCAAAGCCTATGAAGCTTTTACATTCCATTTATCATGGGAAGAGGGTGTAAATGGTCCACAGGCTTGCAAGGGGCTGTGGCAATTAAAAAAAAAAAACAAACCAACAAACCTTCACAAAGTCATCCTCTGTAAACCATATCATCTTGAAGGAAGCCTATAAGACAGATGGGAACAAACATTCTACCAGGGCCTGGTGTAATAGGAAAAGGGGTCCTGGTTTTAAACTGAAGGAGGGTTAATTTAGATTAGATATGTGGAAGAAGTTATTTACAATGATGGTGGTGAAACATTGGAGCAGGTGGCCTGGAAATGTGGTAGATGCCCCATTCCAGGAAACGTTCAAGAGCTGGAACTCTAAGCAACCTGATCTCACTGAAGATGTCCCTGCCCATTGCAGAGGTTTGGACTAGATGCCCTTTAAAGGTCCCTGCCAACCCAAACCATGCTGTGATCTCACAAATCAGATCATATTGCAGACATATAAATATTAGATTTAGCACAAGGAAGAAGGAAGGAATATGAGGGCTGGGAAGCAGAAGAAGAAGAAGGTAAGATTAAGATTGTCCAGATTTAAATCAGCTCAAGGTGCCTGGAACCTTACCTAGACTTTCAGCATATGCCTTTCAAGACATGTATTTGCCTTGAGATCAATCCAAAATGAACTGAAATTGTACATGCTTGTTGAGCTGATTTGTCTGCAATTCTAGTAACTGTATCAATCAAACCTCATTCATTTTCCTGACTCCCAGCACCCTTCAATGAGCACTTTATTCAAATTAGTGATCCATCACTAATGTGCACTTTACTCAAAAACCCATCCCATATTTAGCCACAAACAGTTCTTGGGTTCAAAGCTTGCAGCAATAAGATGACACATGATGACAAAAACGGGCTGAGAAGTTCCATGTCTCTTCCTGACCCCTCTGCTTACCAGTGGGAATCAAGAATGGAGGTTTCCATTTTTGATAGACAGATGGATTTCCATCTGTCTGGCCACAGTCTCAGGTGGGCTTGGACTAGGTGGATGTTCAGTCTGATTTCTCATGGAAATTCCTGTATTCCTCTAATTGAACAAGGTTCTTAATTCAGGGTTCAAGTGTGATTGCTGCGGTGCTATTTAAACACAAGTTTAAATGCTTGGTTAAATCAGAGTTCATGTTGGTACCTTTCTCATGCACTGCAGGAATTGCGCTGCTCAGAGGAGCCGACTTCTGATCACTCTGGGTGCAGGCACATGACTGTTGGCTCTGCCGGGGTGATAAGCACATGTTAACCACTTGGGTGGATGTTTACTTGAAACCATCTGCTCAGCTAATCTGTGTAAATATCTGAAACAATTCCTGAGGTCAGTCTTTTAAACAAGGACATTGGACAGATGGTCAGCTTTACAACGTGGGTGGAGCACCATAGGTTTGAGGAAGCAGATAATCATTCCAACAGAAGCTTGAATTACCCACTTTTCTTGCAGTCGTTTGATTGATAAAGCTGTTGCATCAGTTTCCAGCCAGTGCTCCTGGCGACATGACCATATTAATTCCTGCTGCTAGTACAGTATAGAATGTGAGACCCAACATTAGGGTGCATGCATGTGTACAATAGTTTCACTGATCAGCTTCCAACTACCACCCCACAAACAGCATCTGTTGCCCATTCAGCTGAATAAGTACAACTATTTGAGTATGGACAGCTTTAGACACCTTCTAGAAAACATCTAGACTTTTCTCCTTAGTCTGCAGTGCTGTGACCATGATCAGTTACTGTACCGTATCTGTACCTTACCTAACTCCTTCAATTCATTAAAGAGAACCTCTGACCTGAAACACTTCTGGGTGCTCTGCTGGGGTAAAGCCAAGCCAACAATCTGCCTACCTGTGTCTCATTTTCTCTACTTACAAAAGAAAGGGATAGAGCAGTGCTCCTCAGTGGTGTGTGCAACACAGTGAGAAAATACATACATTTTTAAAAAATATCCATAAAAACATGCATTATTCTCCTCACAGGTCTTTTGAGGGTACCACATATTGAGTATGGAAATCCTCACAGAAAAGAATAAGCTGTGTTTGGATGTTTTGGTTGTCCTTGAAAACCTTACAGAAATGGGAGAGCCAAAGGGAAGGTAAATGGTTAAACTATTTGCTTAGCAGTGAGGTTATCATAAACACAGAAAATTGTTTACATAAAGACTGAAAATTTGTTCTGAGCAATTTCATCAGACACATCTACCAGATGGCTGTCAAATAACTGATTTTTTACCTTGGAAGCCAAACAAAAAGTGGAAATTCAGAATGTGAATATTCTTGCCAAACAAATTATTAGAAATTTATTTAGTTTGACATGTCATGTTCTGTCTAATACAAAATATTTCATTTCAAGAATTTTCACAGAATGTAAATATAAACATATAGAGCAGCAGTAGTTCTCAGGACTGCTCTGGGGGAGACAGTATTTATTCAGTACCTCAAGAGCTCTGGCTCTTGCAAAGGACTATCCAGATTCAACTCTATTCTCTGTCTCCATTGCTCACCTTTCAGAAAATTGACATAATCAGCACGTGTAGTCAAAGAGCCACTCTCCAGTTATCTGCTGATACACTTTCACTTTGGACAAACATTTGTAGCCCCAGCCCTCCAGGGTGTTTCTCACACAACAGGTGGAGGCTCATTCCCGGACACTTTTCTGTGGTCTTTCTTTTGTAATACTGGAATGTGGAGTGGTGATGCTAACCCAGGCTTTCTCACATCCCAAGAAAGCACTCAGCTTCTAGGCTGTCATATAAATCCAGTATCTGTCACAGCCTCCTTCATCTTTGTTGTAAAAGAAGAGAAAGACCAGGATCCATACAAAGATATCTACTGAATTCAAACTGTATTTATAAATAACACTGGGACAAACAGTGCAAACACACTTTCCTCAAAATTTGTCTAGCTCCAATAATTTCTTTGCAAACTCTTGAGAAAGAGTGCGTGTTTTATATACTTTGTGTGACATGGGAAAACTCAGAGGATCCAAGAAGATGGATTGTAGTCCAAAGGTTTAATTGTAATTGCACTGAATGTGTGCAGTATGCAATAGTCTGGATGAATGTATTAGAGTTACCTTCATGAGATATAAAAGACATTGCTGGGCTGGACATGACAAATTGAATGTAAAATGTGTATTAAACTGGCTGCCAATAAACATTTTTACACTTTAGATACAAAGTTATACATCCTGAAAAAATATTCATACAAATTCATTGGAAACAATGATCCAATCTAGTCTCTAAAAACATGACTGTTTGTATTCTTTGTCAGATTGGTTGTCTGTTAGCTACATTGAAATTCAAAAAAATGCATAGAGAAGACAAATAAGGAAAGCATTTAAGAGGTCCCTTGAAAAAGATGTAAGAAGGCATGCTGTCTCATGTGCTGATGCCGATGCACGAAAAGGCTGCCTGGAAAAAGCCAAAACAGTGCCAAGAATGCTGGCATGAGTAGATGAATGACCAGTGCCTTTGGGGCACTGATGTTTCATTACATAAACAAAAATAGACAAGACCATCACATGCACTCACATGTAGCAGGAATGAGGAAAAAATTCTAATACTTTCTTAAGGTCAAGGATCTAAGCCACGAGACTTTCTGAAATATGTCGACAGATCACAAGATGAGTAGAAAAAAGGAGGGCACACAACAGCTTTTATCTTCTTTGCTACTCTTGGAAAAAATGAATCAACTAATGAAAACAAGTCATATTTTAGACCACACCAGAGATCACTTCAGTCTTCTGCCACCAATGTTAGGCAAGGGTTGAAACACAAACTCGGGTCAAAAGTGATATCAAGACCTTTCTACTTGGATGCAATAGCTTATAAAAGAGCATCACTTAGTGCTGTATATTCACCACTGTTGACTAGTGGTGTCAGGAAGGAAAAACCCAACCACACCAGCTCCTGCTTTGTCTAGAACTCCAGGCTGCTAACATTGTACTTATGACAAAACGTCAGCAGCCAGATTTCCAGTAAATGGGAACAACTCAGTCCACTGGCCAGCCAAAATACCTGCTCATCTGTAAGTAGGAAAGCCAAGGGACTTGGCTAATTTCTCAAGAAGCTCAGCCAGATTCTGAGTCCATCAGGCAGTAACACCTTTAGCCAGACAGCCAATTTGACAGACTTCTGCCAAGAGCTTTCAAAGTACCAGTGTGTCTCCAGAGGGAAAATAATTTTTAAAAAAGTAGTTATGGAGTTGCCAATGAAAAAGTGTTATTTTCTGGAAAATATGTTTTGGTGGAAAAAGTTGTAACCAAGTTAAGAAGCAATTTTGTTTATGGTGCTTAAATAGTCTTCATTATCTGAGGTCTGGAATCATTACAAAATATTGCTGATGCCAAAAGGTAGGTACACACTGGAAATACAGTGTGTGATGATGAAGGACTAAGTGGTGAGGTTGACAGTAGAAGGCCTCAAAAGGCTGGCCAAGACCATGCTCAGAATCCTTACTCTGCCCCTGCTAACAGTACTGCAGTGAATAAGGAACTACTGTTCTTCATATTCTCATTACTAGTCATTTCACCCACGGGACCAGACTGTTTGAGGAATTTTGCCTCTAAATTTGCATTCTTACAGTTAAGAACACCATTTGCTAATATTTACAAATCCATACAGGTTAGTTTAGTACACCAAGAATCACATATGTCTGAGGTATAGCTGACTCCAGCCACTGTCCAGAAGTTGGATGTTCTATTTCTGTAAAACAGTCCCTTTATTATTACTTACATTTGGCTTGTGCACTTGTGTGTCCTACACTGACCCTCATTTGAGGTGAATTTTGAATAGAAATTTTCTCTTCCCATTTTTTTGCTTCATTCAGTCTCTCACTAAATGTTCCTTTTATGCTGCTTCCATAACATGTCATAAAGACTTAATGGCTGTCACTAGAACCTTATGGGACTTGATAGTGAGTAATAAAAGGTGCGTCACGCTGAACTGTGATGGACCACTTGCAGGTCCTTGAGTACCTGGATGTACCCTGGGCTGACAGAAGCCAGCAGGAATACAGAGCAGAGATGAAGCACATTCTTTGCAACACAAATCACACAACCATGACAAGCTGGACAGCAAAGTGCTCTGTGTTACCAAGAAGCTGCAGCTTCACCTCTAAAGAAAATCTTCACTAATGCTAAATATTATTCCTGCCCTGATCAGAATTCACATATCCTGCCACATATCCAAAGACCAGACAGTTTCAGCTCTCAGAGGGACTGCAGCTGGTATTGGAACCTTTGATTTAGCCAAGGCAAACCTTGACAGTATCCCCATTTTCATATTTATATTATAGACATACTTTGCATTCCTCTAGCACCTTTTATCAGAGGATTGATCTCCTTTACAGACAGCAATGAATTAATGCTTGCAATGCAAGCATTGCCAATGTAAATTGGGATTTGTTTTCCTTGCTCTGTACATAGGAAAGAATGAAGCTCAAAAATGAACTTATTTAAAGAAGGCTTGGCAGAGCCAGGCACAGAATCCAGATATCTAGATATCCAGATATCCTGGTACCTGAGGCAGTGCCTTCACCTCACTTTCACTGCCCTTTCACCTTCTCACTGTGCATTAGACATTCAAACTGGACAAAAATACAAAGGAAAGTGTCACCTGCTTTTGAAAATGGATGCCTAAACTCATGGGATCACAGCTAGACACCAAGTGTGATCAATATCCAGGACATCTTCAGGCATGAGATTTCACTAGTTTCAGAAACTTAGTAACTCAACAAGGATTAAGAGCTGCAGTTTTTTATCTGTGCATAAAAATGGGAAAAAAAATCTCTTTTCTTAATAGGCACTTCTAAGTGGCTACGTTGAGTGTGAAAGTCTCACAGAAGAGAAAAAGATACTGTGAAAAGAAAAAGAAACTGCTTTTGCCTCACTGTTGTCTATTTGTTTATTTGACATATCATTGTAAGGAAGGCTGGTTTTATTACTAAATATTTGGCAAAGTTTCCAGAAAATATATGCACGGATTAGACCTGATATTATGTGGGTTTGGACATAGTAGCCCAATATCAACCGATATCAACAGAATATCAACAGAGCATCCTGCAGCACTCACCTTTTTAACCCTGTCCAGTGACACTATCTCATTTCCAATTTACACCACCTGAGAGTCACATCTAATGTCTGTGCCAGCCACACCAATCACTTCTGTTTGCAAAGAAGTAAGAACATAACTGATCTTGTGTGGCACTCAAATTCTACATGCACCAAAGACTTTGCTTGTTACAGTGATCTTGATGTATTCCTTCATGCAAGGCACACATGCAAACCCGGTATTTCAGAGCAAACAAATGTGGGTATAACCTCCAACATATCTTCCTACCTGCCTCTTCAGTAATTCTGTGGTTCTGAGCTCTGTCCTTTCTTTCAGAACACATTTGAGAGTGTTAATGTTGGAGTCTGCCTTGTCTTGCTCTTCCTTGCACACAGGGAGACATTACCTATATGAATCCACTGACTTGAATATAATTTCAGATCCAGCCCACAATGTGAAGCTCCTTCGGGCAGAACGCTGTTGCTTTTCAGCTCCTGTTGTTTCTTAAAATCACACTTAAAGAAGAGTTCTCAAAACTCTACTGGCTTTCTCTAGAGTCACAACTGTGTTTTTTTTTTTTTTTTTTTTTTTTTTTTTACACCAAAAAAACCCCCCAAACCAAGGATTTAAAACTTCCTAGCTTGAACCAAGATACTGTGAATAAAAGACCATCTTACAACAAATGCAGCATTCTTTTGCTCTTGTAGACATCACTGCAGAGAAAACCCACGAGAAAACCCATGACAATACTAGCAAAACTGTCTGATTGTCAGACAGTTTATTTAGCTGCTTTTTTTTTTAATTAACTGCTTTTCCTTCCTAGTTGCCATAGCTAATAATATGTTCTGCCATAACTTCAAACCATGTGGACACTACCTACAGAATGAGTCCACTCTCATCAGCTGTAGCTCTTTACTGAGATCTGAGAGAGAGAAAAAGCCCTAGCAGTATTAAAATACACTATGAAGGCAATCCACTCCTGCTTGGAGGTCTTATTCTTTTGAATTTGTTTTTTTATATTAAGTTTCTTTACTTTCCTATCTGAATGGGTTTTTTGACATTAATATTACACTGTATTTCTTGTAAAAATCCATCTGTTTTTCTGATGTTATCCCTGATGGAAAAACTGTCAATAGATACCCCAATTGATTACCATTCTTAAAGTAACTCTGTTGTGAGATTCAGATGTTGGGGTTGGTGGGTGCACTGCTGTCATACATGTGCACCTGCACACAAAGTCCAGCCTGAGTGCTGTTCAGGCAACCAGGCCAAATTCACTATTTCAAAGCTTCTAGGACAAAGAAAGCAAGTTGTCTGCAGTTAGGTGTTTGACTTCCATCCACAAATACTTGATCTGTATCTGTACTACTGTTTATTAGTTGTACTGCATAAGAATGAAATGGTGTATGGCCACTG
Source organism: Pycnonotus jocosus (assembly GCA_013400435.1). Taxonomy (NCBI): domain Eukaryota; kingdom Metazoa; phylum Chordata; class Aves; order Passeriformes; family Pycnonotidae; genus Pycnonotus; species Pycnonotus jocosus. Next base: position 235,604 of record VWYP01013098.1, read on the forward strand.
ATTCTTTGTCCTTTTGCTTTTTGGAAATCACTCTGATGCTAGCATTTTCTTTGATCGTGACTCTTCCTGCCTTGTTCATTATGTTTTAATTAATAAGATCAGCATTGCACCATATGTTTTTACAGCAAGTGATCACCATTGTCACTCTATTCTTTAGTCTGTTTCCAAGTCAGATTTCTGCTTTAGCCCACCCTGGACCCCTCAGTTCATTCTGCAGATTTTCAAACTATAACCATTGCTCTGGTCACAGACATTCCCCATTGCTCTCCATTTTGTCCTCAGTTCTTTTCCACAGCTATTGGACACTTGTTTCCCCATTCCTCTCCCCTCTAGCTCATAAAAGCACTCATTTAGCCTTAGGTGGCCCAACCAGCCCCAAAGCACCCCTAGGGACAAGGCAGGGTGAATGCCTCCCAGCACAGCTCTCCCAAGGGAGGCAATAATGCCTTCCAGCAGTCACGGTACAGTTTTTCCACAGAGCCAGACTTGGGCTGGCTACTGAAATGCGTGAAGAATTTCTTACTGGGATTTAAATTACGGGTCTCAAAGCCTCTCCTTCAATTTTTTAATTTCCTAATCTGCCACTCATCCCTGTTTTCCAACTATTTACACTGTTACAAACTCTCAAGCAAACCTAAAGCAAGAAAAAACCTGGAGTCAGAGCAAGTCCAGTTCAGTGTCTCTACTCAAAGCCAAGGAGCCTCAATCACCCTTTGCCAGGGGGAGCTTTCTGAAAGGCAATTCTCCCTCAGCAGTGTCTCTCAAGAGACAGCACCTGTGTGTGTAGCAGACCACAGGCAGCTAAAATAGCCCATCTTTGAAACGGTGAGGTCAGGAAGGAAGGTCAGCACCAGCTTGTCTAACAGGCACAGAGCCATCTCTTTTTGCCTTGCAGAGCACCACACACACACTAATGACAGAGTTCCTGGGCAGAGAAAAGCAACAGGGAAAAATAAGAACATATTTTTCCTATGATGCGTCACTTTATAGAGTACTTTAAAATTTTCCACCTTTCCTTATCTCTGTTCTTTCCTTCAGGTATCATTGTTTATCTTTGAGGAAAATGTTTCCTAAATAGTCACTATCTGGCTCATTCTGATTAATGAATACTATCAGATGCTTTTGATTTTAAATTGTGAAGTATCTCCCCTAAAAGCATGTTTGAAGTTCATAGTCATAACATGGAAATATTTCCAGACACTGCCAAAGACACTATATATGCCTGATTTTAACCCTGTTACAAGTGCAGCTGTAGTCCTTCTGTGTTATCAGTCTGAAATAGGCTTAAAAGACCAGAAATATTTTGGAAGATAAACTTCAGGACAGGATACTCAGTGTAGCCAGGCAATGGGAGTGTGTAATTAGTAAATGCTACTGCAGTCTCAACATTCTTAATGTCCAAAGGGGCAAGTAGCTGTTAGTTAACTGTATTAGTTAATCGTGATCCTGGGTTATACATATGGAAAAGGTGTTTTGTTACCTCATAGGGAGGGCTTGAGACTTGATGTTTGAGTTCTTTTTGTGGAAGGCCATTGAAACACTAATTCAGTGTGTTGGCTAAAGATCCCTAGCTGTGCAATAGGTGGTGGGGACAAGATATTTGTTTCTATCTTGCAAGGCAAGGTTGCAGGGCTTTTCAGGAACTTTCATAGACAGTGCTCATCAGGATCCTGCCATTTCTAACATGCAGTCATGTAAACAATCTTTACACAAATCTGGAACTGTGCAGAATGCCTCCAGATTTTCTACTCCCCATTTTTTAATTTCTTGGTGCTTTGCACTTCATAAAAATTGGATTTCTGTTAGCCAAAATATATAGCAAAACTGAGCAAAGACATTCTCAGATAGATACCTATAAATATGTTTGTCTCCTCAGAATGACTATATTTGGGCTTTTGGTTCTGCTACACGTATTTTAATTTCACTTATCCTCGGGCACATGTACAATAAATAATGGAGCAGTACAGAGATTCCTCATTTAGCATCTCCAGATGACTCTGTGTGGAGAATAAATGTTCAAGACAGTTGTTGAGGTCCGCAAGCAGTATAGGTGAATAACACAGAGACTGGTAAACCCACTCCACAAGTCTAATCTCAACCATTTGGAATTTAATCTCCTGGTCTAGAGTGCATCTGAGATTCCTTGTGAACAATTAAATGTTTGTAAGTAGCATCCCTGGGACCGGGACCCTGATCTAGATGAAGCAAGATGCCACAAATCAGGTGTCCCACACTGCTGAGCACTGTGCAGAGTGATGCAGCCACTCCCTGCATGCCTCTGCTGCATCCCCACACTGCAGATGCAGGAGCAAGGCAGGACAGAGCCGGGCTGGCAGCCAGGGGGCTGGGCTGGGGGATGCAGGTGGGAATGTGGAGGAGATGAAGCCCGACTGTAGAAGTGGAGAAACCATAGGCATATCAGAGGTGTGTGGTGATATGGCAGAAGTGGCTGCTGGAGACTCAGACTGAGTTCTGAGGAAAACAGGCTAAGCAGGAATAATTCTATGTTTGTGTGTGTCCATATATTCAGCAGCAGCAATTGCCTTCTTGTCTGAAAGCCCTCCAGCAACAGCCCCAAGCAACAACAGCTCCCACTGCTCCCTGCCCTGTGACACAGACACCAACCCAGGGTAAGAGCACTAAAAAACAGTAGTCTGAAATGCAGACACCTGAGGCAAAGTTTAAACCCTTCTGTTCAATTTCTAGCATATGTTTTTTATTTGTCTGCACCCCTTCTGCATGGATGGGTATGTCTTTGGTACATGCTGTTGCTGTTTACCTACAAGGAATCCGAAGCATTTAGTGTCATGCCAGCTTTGGGGCAGTTACTGCTGCGCTGGAGCTGCCCTTGGCTCTGGGCTCTGATGTGATTTCCTGTCTCAACAATTGCCAGCGCTCTGGTCTTCCCATCCTCTTGAGCCATCTGAATTTGCAATATTCATTTGAAGGTGAGCTGAGGCCACATCAATTTCTGTCAGTTTGCAAAGGCCTGAGTGAATCATATGCACTATGAGATTCTCTAGTTTCATCCACCAAATAGTAATGGGTTTTATGTGACAGCGTAATTATGGCCTGAAAAACTTATTTTAATTTAACTTGAGAAGTGAATTTATGTCAGCATAATTCAACTGATGTGGACACTGCCATTGCAGCTTTGACAGATGAGCACCAGCAAAAATCAAGCTGAGTTCACAGCTCCAATTATTTCCTTTGCTCTTGATTGACTTGTCCAATAAGAAGAAAACTGTGATGGAGATTTACTTAATCCCTCTCCTTCCCCATGTGAAGAGGAATATAATCACCATTCAGACACTTCATGTATAATTTTTTCTCTCCAGTTAACTTTGTGTGCCTTTAATAATTCAACACTGTAAACTGAAGAGATACTTTTCTACTATAAAAAAAAAAAAAAAAGTTGCATTGCCAGTATATATTCTAGCATTCTAGTTTTTGGAAGGCTCCCTTCCTTCTTTGTATAAGTTCCCTAACAGAAGTACATTTGTGCCATGAATGCATGAACATCCAATACAGTGAGGCTCACAGGACAAACTCTGTAGCTTTGATCTGCACAAAACTGCTGGGAGTTTCTTTGGGCTTTCTTGTCAGACAGTCCAGGCAGGGATGTACTACTGTAGTAACTGGGCTGCTGGGCAGCTGGACACAATCTCTGAGCAGAAGGAGGACACATCTGGAAAGACATAGAAATACAGAATTCCTAAAATGTAGGTACCAGAGTTAAAGCATATACTGTGTTAGCAAGTCTCCAGAGAATAACTGAGTGTGCCAATATTACTTCCCTCCATCAACTGCATAATTGCCAACCTCTGCATTCCCTCTGGATGCCTACATGAGGAAATGGAACCTATTTTTTCATTAGCTAATTACATTATGATAATGAAAAGAATATATACTGTGTAGACAAACACTTAGGCAAATCTTTATCTACACTTTAATTAGCCACTAATATTCTGAAATAGGAGTATCTACATAACCTCTTACATTGTTTAAAGTCTCTTCAAGTTACATTAGAGTAGCTTTCCCTTGCAGAGAAACCATGAGTTTGCTGTTACTGTGTAGATTACTTGCTTTGCACAGTCTTTTATTGTCACTGGTTTGATATTTTTCCTTTTTCCAGAGCCTGAAAATGGTTTTTCCTCCCTGATTTAGATATTAAGCTCTTTGGGGCAGAAATCATGTTTGTGTGTATTTGTACAGCAGAATTGGGTCTTGATGGCTGTGGTTTGTAAACATTACCACAATATAAATAGCACATTAATCATTAATTATATTGTTGACACATTACATTGGCTTAAGTGGTGTCAGTGTCTATGACCTGTCTCATCACAGAGATGAGATCAAGACATTTCCATAATCAAAACATTTGTCTGAAGTAATAGTTCCCCCAGATCCTCCTGGAACAGATTCAGAAACAGGGATTGACATAGTATTGTAAATTTCTTGCCTAAGATAGTATCCATACCAAAGATTGATATATTTTGTGAAACTTCAGAAGATTAAAAATTATTAACTAAGGTAAATGCATCAAGGATATGCATCTTTACACAATTTGATACACACAAGAGTCTCAGACTGCTTTGCAAACATTATTTCACTACCTATAATGTACAAAAAATATCATAATCTCAATTTAACTCCAGGACAAACTAGCCTGTTCAGTCAACACATTCACAAAATGTAAGAAAAGAAATAAAGTAGTGTGATTGATGTATATAAGAAATGGATAAACGGTGGACTCCACAAATTAGGCACAGATACGTTCCAATTTCTTGTGTTAGCCAATGCCTTGACCACTGAGTTCACTGGTACTTGACCTGAATTCATTTGATTGCCAAGGTCATGCTGGAAATCTGTGACAAAACAAAAAAATAGAAACCAGATCTTCTAACTCTCACTAAATTAGTTTCTCAATTACAGCAACAGACAGCGTGATCCATAACAGCATTTAACCACATGAAGAGCACTTTAAGACAATTTCCCAACTACTTGAGGCAAATAACTCAAATCTCATCTAAAGTGCCTAGGGACACATAGCTTGGACTGAGAAGCCGAGTTTCACTCTTGCATCCATTGAACAGATCAGCAACACAAAGTATCTGCCCAAGCACTGCATAGGAGATGTAGGTCCTCCCCTCCTTCCTGAACCCCCAGACACTGTGGTGACATTCTGTGTATCTCTTGTGCTATTGATCCTTGTCACGTGAGTGGTGTAATCCTGACCCCTTATCCTCCAAACAAGACAGGAGGTGTCCACCAGGAATGGCCAATATCTGGCTCCTGGCTGTGCTGCAGAGGGAGAGCCCTGGGTTCAATGCCCCTGAGGCTGAGGAGGGCCACTGGAATGGGCTGTTCTTCCACCTCATTTGCCCTCATTCAGCTGCATGATTGAGACGTCGATGCTCATGAGCTGGTTTTGGTTTCTGCCTCACCAAAGCACCTAACTCTATTTCTGAGTTAAATTACTATATGGAGGCTAGAGAAAGAACTTCAAACACAAACCTTTCTTAAGCATGCCCTGTTGCCTGTCTCAGTGTCCTGAATATTGAGATGCCTGTTGTCAACCTCAGCTTTAAACATCTGCCCCGCCTGCTTGTTGTGTGGGCACTGCAGTTAGCACTAGGGACGTCTCTGGAGGTGGGCACACACAGTTTAGGAACTGAATATCACAGTTCAGGAACTGTGGTTCTCTGAAACTTTTCAGAGAGAGTCTTCTAAGATAGTTCAGAAACCAGACACGAAATTTCAGATGCTCTCAATCCTGCTTTGATATAGGACATCTAGGAAGGACTTTAAAACCCAGGGAAGATACAACACTTAACCAACAGGGGAGGCAGAAGTCACTGTGGAAGACACAACTAGACTAACGATCATGGATCTGGAAAACTCTTAACTCATTATTACTTGCACATTAAAGCTGTCTGCAGATGATGTCTCAATACCTTATTTTCTCCTCTGCAGAAGGAAGGAGGGTGTTGGTGTGTCCTACAGGAATGCTATGAGTTTAAACTGAAGCGTGGAGGTAGGATGGGAACAAAGGTCTCATACAGAAGTGATAGTCAAGTTACAAGTTGAGTAAGTTACAAGAACTACTCATATGCATAGTGAGAAATGACTGTGAACAACCTCTGCCTCGGGTGAGGCTTTTTCCTTTGTGCAGGCATTGTCATGTTGCGGCTGTTTACCTGCTTCTGGGAACACACTTAATCAGTAGTAAATCTTTAGTAGTAGAAATCAGTAGTAAATTCTTTTAGCTTTACTGGGAATAAGAATCTTCACTCTTGAGTTGTGCCTGCCTGAGCTTTTCCTTCCTGACCATCCTGATTAACTGCTAGTATTTGAGTCCCAGTCTTACATTTTCATGTGTAAACTACATTTCTCACCCACACCACCCTCAGGTTGCCTCCACATCTGGTGTCTGTGGAGCAGGAAGGTCCAGGAACAGCCATTTCACAGCTGACTGTCAAAAGCTCAGCAGAACATTAGGATCTGTATAGGAGCTTGTTTTCTTTTGCACCCTCATCAGGCCAGTTTCCAAGTCTCTTGAATCAAGGTAGAAGAGCAATGCCATTGTTTGTTCACTATTATAAACAGCACTCCTCATTCAGTGGATGTGTTTATGTCCTCAGAATAGATCAGGTGCAGCTGTGTGTCTGCAAGGGCTATGCCTAAAATGTTAGACTACTGGTGAAAGAAACAAAGTAAACGGAGGGAGAGTAAGAGTAGAACAACAGTGACACTTTTCAGCTGGACAGTTAAGAGAAAGACAATATCCAAGTACTTTTCTACCCCTCTACAAGCTTATATTTGGTAGCTATATTATAGAAACAAGCTTCTAGGAGAGGTGTGGTGGGAGAGTACTATACCAGTACTATAAATAGAGAGAAGGGGCGGTGTCTCGTGATGGAAAAGAAAACAGAAAATTGAGAGAGACTTTGTTCATGACAGAGAGGCTGTTGGCTTGCCCTTACTGTTCATTTAGAGGAAGTCACTGAACTTTTCTTTAGTAGCAGTCATCCATTTTATAGGGCTGCCTCAAATTCACCTGCTTATCATATTCTGCAAATGTACTAGAAGATAATTAACCAACTCTAATAAACTTCTGCACAGTCAAATATTCTTTTTCAAAATCCAGCTGGGTAAAGGTCACCATTTCTGAAAAATTACCTGTTTGATCTAATAAGGCCCTGCATCTCCCCTCATTTTCAAGCTGAACTTAAGTGACCCTCAGATATTATTTATCTATCATTTATATAAAGTCATTTTTGTCCTGTTGTTTCTAGTACCCTACTTTAATTAAGTTCACTTGTAGCATCATTTTCTAGTATTCACTTTATTCCTCCAGATAAATCTTAAAAATAGTCTCTTTTTCTGCCACCATAAAATTGGAAAATTTAGCATTCAAGTTCTGGAAAAACAGGGTGATCATTCTTGTTATTATTGGAAATCACAAGGACATTACAATAGTAGTAGAGCAGCAGTAGCATGCTGGGTGCCCAAAATGAAACTCCTACCGCTGGGGAGGCTGGAATACACGAAAAATCAGTGTGCTACATTGTGCACTCTTATTTCCCATGGTCTTACTCACCAGCCACTATGGAGAGACTGTATCAAATGGGAGAAGTACATGATTTTACGGCTTTAAGGAAAGAGAATATTTAAGCATAACTGGAATTAAGGGGATGAAGAATGTGATTAAGGACATAAATAGGAAGAAATTTGAAGATCAGAATAACACCAGTCAGAAAATAGTCAGAAAAGAAGCACATGGAAAGAGAAAGATTAGGATAAGGTGTATAGGAATAACATTTTAAAGCTGTTCACACTTGTATTCTTCACCTGAGCTACTGGTGGGCAGTATAGACCTCTTCGATCCATACCTGGATGGAAATCCTAGTTAGTTCTGCCTGTCCCTGGCAGGAGCCCTAAAACCCAGACACACAGAGAACACCCAGGGGGACCAAGATCTTCTTTGAACGACGGATGTACTTGCACGGGCTGCTGGTGCAGGGTGCAGCTCCAAGTTTTCAAGTCATACAGTAGTTGTTCCATCCAGTGCATGTCACTGTTTCTTTAAGAGAATCCATATCAGCAACCCCAAATACTTCAGCCCCCATTTCTATAAATAACAGAAGAATCACTTGGAGATCATATAGCCTCCTTTATATTTAACTAGTTGCCATAGCATTTCTCCTGCAAAACTGTGATAGCTGTGGCTTCCTGAAGGATTTCTAACCCTCGTCAGCCTTGTTTCTCTCTTCCCTTAGAGAAAAGGAGTAAGGATAGAAAATCAAGCTTCAAATAGTTTTCTTGAAGCAGAGAAGATTATCTGATGAAGTCCCATGCCATTTTAGAAAGAATCAAGGCAGGAAAGCACAAATTTCTGAAACTAGAAAGGGAGAATTAAAGTACATGTTCAGGCAACCTTTACCCTGTCTGGCTTGCGCACCCCGGCTCCGGGAATAGCTCCCATACCCAAGGGTGGCTTTGAACTCTGCAGGGGGGTGGCTACACCTGCCCTGCAGCCAAATTCCTGACGCACCTCACCCCCAGAACACCAGATCGCTCACGTTTGATAAGCCCTTTGCTCCTCTTTTGTAGTCTCTCTGCCTATGTTTGACACATCCAACCCTACACTCACCTGCCATTAAGCCCATGCACAGAGAGCTGCTGGCATTCATGCTTATGCGACCAATTCAATGCGGTGCTTGAATGAGGTGTGGAGGAGCTCTTGAAGCTACAGGAAGCCCTCTTTTGTACAAATGAAGGGCCTGGCAAGGAGTTTTTTCCTCCATTCACGGGTGGGAATGGTCCATCCACATCAGCTTTTAACATGAATCACAGCTTTGCTGAACTGCTGTGACTAATCCTTCTGGCTAAAAACGCTTTACGCAGGCAAGGTAGCTGGATGATTTGCACATAGTTCCAGTGCTATTGACAGGGAAGGGCGAGTGTCAAGGTTTCAGAGATATGTCCTTTAATCCTTCATTTCCCATATTTTCTGATGTAAGTGCTAGACCTGAAGCCGACTTAAAGGGCATGAAATACCAGGGGACTGTTTTAACTCTGCAATAATGATGCTTTTTCTCGGTGACTGTAAGATCTGTCAATGAATTTTAGGAACATCCCCGACGTGGGAGCCGTCTCCCACTCCAGAAGTACTAAAATGAGGCAGAAAGATGGGATGGGAGACATTAAATCATCAAAGGTTCGCCCTTGTGATTGCAAGGATAAAAAGGAGGCACTCAGAACACCCTTCGAACTAGATGTACACATGAATTCGAGTTAACAAAGTTTGAGGCTAAGAGATATTCTTTATCTGCTGTTATCTTTTTCATGAAAATACCTAATTTACCTAATGGCAAATAATTTCTCAGCACTATTGCTTGAGAAAGAGTGTTCAATAATTTGTCTCATAAAAGTATGCATCAGTATTATATAAAAATTATTTTAATGTGTTTTGTTATTTCAAAGAGGATGAAATACAAAAGAAGATTAAACGTACCTCCTTTATGACAGCCCACTATTTTAGAGCTCACCCTGCTTTAAAAGAAAATGCTTCTAAGTCATAGAAATGGTAATTTTGGTTTCCTCTGTAGTATGTCAGTGAGCATTTTGGAAGTTCTGTGAGCTACAGAGGTAAGTTAAGTCAACTGCTCAGAAAAATAATAATAAAAAAAGCCTCGTGTTCTGCTGTGTATCCATCACCTGGCTGTTCTTTCTTATGAGTCACTGAGCAGGACAGTTTGCTCAGCTGAATGATCTACCAGAGCTCAGGCTGTTGTGAGCAATGTGTGTTATAAATGAAGTTATAAAATGTGTTATAAACGTGATGCAACCGGATATTTGCATACCAACGGAGTATAAATGTGCTCTACAAATACATAAAAACCAAACAGACAAGGTGTTTTCCCTGGGGTCACGTTGGTTATTTACAATAGCAAGTGTCAGTCTCTTGAACAACTTACATACCAAGTACGTTTAGAAATTGTTTGTTTTATTTATTTATGTCTGTCGGGGATGCAGGTAGTATTGAGAAGTACCTACCATTAAAGGGCACTAATCAGTACTGCCATTCCCAAGTGAGGTCTGCTCTATGACAGTAATACCACTCCTGAGCTGTGCTCCTGGCATTTCAGTTTTTCATTAGCACTTAAGAGAACATTTGAGTCCACATTTGTCTTCTGGCTTTATGGGCATGTAACAAACAGGGGGAACAAAATCTAGGATTATCACATGGAAATTGTTAAGGAAGTAATAGAAATATGTTCTCAGTAAATATATAAGTTTGAGGCTAGAGCAAAAGACCAGGACCTAGACCTCCAGGGCTCTGTTCTCTGGTCTGTTTTTAATGTTGAGCATCCTTGGATGAACCACCTGCCAAGCTCCTCGAGTGAACCCCTGAAAGCACTGCCCTACATTTACATTCTCCTCTCTTCTGCCACCGAGGGTGCATCTCAGTCTGAGACATAGAATGGATTATTCCTGGAATAGTACTATGAGATCCACTGAGGAAAAGGACTCAACAAATTAAGCATATGGATAGAAAAGAAATACGTGCATGTCCACATGACTTTACTTCTTTGCCCACTCCCTCTCCAATACAATAAAGAAGCAACACTCACAACAGACCCCTACAGACACTAAAACCATTCAAGGCAACTCTGAACACACTACAGGGCTATCAGAACTCACAATTTCTTTCCTATTTATGATGCTACAAAGGAGAATTACATTTTAAAGCACTTCAGAGAGTTGGTCTGTAGTGCTTAAAAAGATTAAATTCTAATAGATCTTAATATCATGAAGTATATCTTAATATTATAAAGGCTAATTATGCACTTCATTTTAAGGACTCCTCTGCTAGTATCAAAACAGAAAGTACAGTTGTTAGCTCAGCTTTCTCCGTGCTAAATGGAGGACAGTAAGAGCCTGCTTGACTGCTTCAAACTTTTCATCTGAGATTTTGGGGTGTATCTGGATGCCAGGCAATACAAAACTTTTTTTTTCAGAGCTGGATTGGTCCAAATTTTGTTCAGTCAAACTGGGAAAAAAAAAAAAAGAAAAAAAAAAAGAAGAAGATTAAAAAAAAATTTGTCAGTTTGGCTGTTCTGAATTACAGTACCTGTCTTCATCTTTGCTCCCCAGGTAAGATAAGGAACTATAATCCTGCAGGAATAATTTTTTACCAGGTTGAATCTACACTGGAAAAAAAATTGCAGTTTCTCTTTTCTGAATACATTTTTATAACGTATCATTACATTATAGGAAGAGTTCCAAAGGCTTAAGTAGGAGATAAATTGATTGCGCTAAGATGAAATTTTTCAGGTGGATTTTACAGAAGTTGAACAAGGGAATTGTTACAATCTCTTCTAGGATAAATATCTATTAATTCATAAGCATGAATTCCTCAAAACATTTTATCTAACACTTTCCAGTACCAAATATTTAAATTCAAAGAAAGATTAATGTGGATGAAGTGGACAAAGAAAGGTTCAAGCATTAAAGGGTCCACAGTAACAACTTGCCAACCCATCAGCTGGAGCACAGAGCCTTCTTGAAAGAGTCAAAAGGGAATAAATGTGGGCTTCCTAACATCTCATGGTGGCATCTCTTCACAAACTGTGGCTGATATCTGTCCCTCTTCCTCCAGGCTTCCTCCTGTGCTATTTTGTTAGACCATGCACTGGTTTCCAAGTTATTATCTACCTCTCATGACGCTGTGATCAAGGCTTGGATTGTCAATTGTAACCTCAATGATGTATTAATTAATTGTATCTATTTTGTGTGGGCAATGCAGGCACACCCAAACTGAGAAGGACTGTCAGTGCACTTTCCACTAACAGCATGTTTGATCACAGATCACAAAGCCTATGTGACAGTCTGAGTTTGGAATCAGTTCATTCCCAGTCAGCTGAAGTTGAAAGCAGTCCATGGAAAGAAATAAAATTTGCAGGCCTGCTTTGAGTTCTGCAGTCAGTGTCTTCATCTCAGTGGCTTCACTTGCAACCAAACTTTAATTTATCCCACAAAGCATAGTGGTTTCCCAACTGTAGTGTAAATTCCATGTGGCAGTCTTACAAAGCTTTACAGAGTAGCTTTCACTTTTATATCTCTCTCAGATCCTTCTTCACTCCCAAAACAGAAAAGAGGTCAATTATCTTCTTTCACTAGAGGCAAGACAGAGCCCGTGATTATACTAGGCTTGCTCTGGTAGATGGTAACAGTTAAAACAAAGCAGGTCTTCATTTCCTGCCACAGCTGACTTGATTCCTGAAGTGATGGTGGTGTGTGGGGAAGGGGACTGCTAAGAACTCCACAGTGGTGGAGGCAGTGTTAGGAATGCAGGAATCTGGGAACACTGGGGAAACTTTGGATTTTTTGCACTACAAATGTGCAGTTTCCAGATGAGAATGCCATTCGTATTGGAATAAGGTATATATTGCCTGCATTTCCATTTCAAAATATTTAAAAAGCTTTTTGCCTTTTATTTCAAAATGCCTACAAACCTTCCTTCTGCCCCTCTGTGTCTGTGCTGGGCTGGGTCAATATGCTCGTGTCCCCACAGCTCTGGGCTGTGGCAGTGACCGACATGGAGCTGAGCTGCCAGACCTCTCTCAGAGCTCCAGGATCAGGAGCCAGCAGAGAAGTGTCTGGCAGTGACAGCACAGCATTCAGCTGTGCAACACTCCTACCCTCCTAATGCATTTCACACTCAGCTGATTGGATTGCTTTGGTCTTCTCATTTCTTTTTCTTCCAGCAAACAAAACTTTTTTCTCCCCTTTTCCTTGACAAAGAGTTTTGCCATATGCTCCAAATCAATTGAAACCTTTCTGGTGCTTTGTTACTGGCCACATCTTGGGCTTTATTAAAAAAAAAAAAAAAAAAAAAGGGGCAGCTTAAG
>VWYP01013098.1:248532-338118 GCA_013400435.1 Pycnonotus jocosus
AAAAAAAAAAAAAAAAAAAAAAGGCAGCTTAAGCGTTTCTGTTTCTGCTCTAACCAAACTAGAATTGAAACATTCTGTTCATTAATTCATGGGTTAATGTGTCTTAGCACTCCTTTCTTACTCTGAATTAACTAGAACTGAACCATTTCTTTGCTGTAACTTACATATCTGTCTGACACATTTTTGTCTTTTGGCATGGATAGTTGTCATGAATAGAAAAGAATTTGCTCATATTCATTCACCGATCAGCATTATTTGTTGACTTAAATTTTACTTCCCCAAGTATCTTAATTGGATTTAATGCTGCACTTCATGCAGTTCTGTCCCTCCCTGTGTGCTGCCACTACACACTGTGTGCTGTATCCACATGGACAGCCAGGCCATTCGGCTAAAGAAGAAGAAATACAAGCTTTTTATTGATAAAACTAGTTTTTGAGCAGGAGCAGTTCCCACGTGAGCATCCCCTCATGAGCATCACTGTGGCCCACAGAAGGGGCGGAGGTGGGGCTGCCCTCTGCTTTCAGCAGCAGTGGGGTCTGAGACCAATGTCAGCTTCTGCTTGAATCTGGCAAACAGCTTTCAGACTGCATTACTGTAGGGGTCACTTAGGGCATAAGGCATCCATATCCCATACTGATGCCTAGTGAGGACACATTTATAGTAGTAGAACAGTCACACATTCACATATTATGAACCACCTATTAATTGCACTGACAAAGGCACTTTGTTTGGGAAATAATTGAGTCACCCCTTTGGATATCTGCTGGCACAGCACATACTGGTGAGGAATCATGCCCCTTTCCTCCCCTCAGATGATAAAAGTAAACCCACAGAAATGTGCAAGGTACTTCAGGATGTGATTTACTTAGAAGGGTAGGAATAAGAAGGCAAATATTCAGAGCATGAAAATGTCATTGTTTGGGTTTGACCCGAGATTTCTATTACCCCACTTTGTTCCCTCCCGCTCTTCCTCCAAGGGCACAGGCCACTGGGGAGGTCACTCTGTGCCAGGGAATGGGAAGAAGTGATGTCAATGCAGTCCCTCATACTCTGGTGTCCAGGCCTTTGTACCATGAGTACTGCTTTGTATTCCCCAGCTAAAATGTGTTTTACAGGTACCTGGCTGCTACTTTTGAGATGGGTTTCACTGAAACCTTCCAGTTATTTGATATGTTTGGGTTTTTTCAGTCTTTTTTTTTTTTCAGTGCAGTTGTTCTGGGAATGGAGAGTTGCATTTTCAAGATCTATAATAATTTTTTATCTGATATTTGCTACAAATTTACTTTATTTCCATTAAATTACTTGAATCTGCTAGTGAGAATTTTCATGGAAAGCAAAAGAGAAGGTATGCAACTCCAAAAGAAAGAATGAAAGATTAAATCACACCTCTCCTCATACAGATGCAATTAAAACAGAATTAGAAAAATCAGGGGAAGAAAAAATAAAAAAGGAAAATTAATCCTTTGGATCTTCTAGTTTATTTAAATCAGCTGATTAATTTATACGAGTTAGGTACAACTCCATTAGGGAGATGGTCAGTATAACTATCCTTGTATAATTATATTAATGGATAAAATCAATTTAAGTGTTGAAATGAAAGGCTAAAGCATATTTTTTCCTCTACTACTCCAGGTTTACTTTTACACTATGAGAGCATATGCAGCCAAAGTAACCTTAGTTCAATTTACATCATGTGACAGAAAGCTGTCACTGTCACCTTTTAAATCATAGTAGTTTGTTTAATAGCCTTAGTACTTGCCTTAGGTAAAACAGATTAAATACTTTCCTTATGTTAGTCCTTGAAGACAGCATAGGAATATTATATGACTGCAAACAGAAGAAAACAATTCTTCCAAGAGGAAGGAAAATGTGAGCCATTCACTGGAAAATTTGAGAACAGATGAGTATGACAGACAAAATTCAGGAAGAGATGGGTATTTTCTCCACCTCTTTGATTCAACATCTGTTTTAACCCAGTAGTTCCCATGGAGCTAAAACCTACAAAACAGACTCTGACTATCTTTCTCTCTCTATCTGGAGTGTTAGGAGTTAAGTTCTTGAAGTTGGTACAGTACCTTTGCTTCTGGAGACACAGGACCCATAGAAGTATTATGACTTCAAAGAGATCAGCAGTTCAAAAAAAGGATGAGCTGAAATGACGTGAGGCTATGAGGTGAATCTGCACTCATCTGAGTGAGCAAAGGCAGATGTTATTCAGGCCCATCTCAGATTATTATAAGGCACAAAGCCCTGAGTAGCCAGGCTCTTCATTTCAGTTCAGTGTTTGTTTCCAATGGCTGTTTCCATAAATTTGCACTTTACAGAAGGTAAAGCAGCTATTCAACCCAATTGCATGAGGTTTTAACTCATTCCAACAGCTCAGTCTCCTAAGGGCTTTCTTCCACAAATCTCTCAAGGTTCTTAATGTCACTACTCCCTTAAAGCAATTTACATATTGTAATTACAGATGCATTGCACAAGTGCAAAGAGGGAACTACACCAGAACAGATTCACAATTTTCCAGATTAAAATTTAGACATTTCAGTCTATCCTAGACAGGTTATGAATATTTTAACCAGACACACAATATATTGGTTTTTATCAGACAAATGTTTAGGCACTAAATAAAGCTGCCTGACACCAATATAAACTTTAGTGCTTCTCAAGCCAAAATAAAATGTGCAGCACTTTCAGTTGATATCTTTATATTTGTGATAAAGTGTGGGGAAAGGTTGCTTGCCTTGACTATACAAATACAGTAAAGGCTGCAAAGCTCCCTATTACTAAGAAGCTCTTGCTCATTGAACTGCCTTTTCCTCAATGCAATGCTTGTTATGCTGGTGAGATTTTTGCTTCATTGTAGATAAGGTTTTATCATCCATCTCGAGTGCCAAATGTTGGGGCAATTGCAATTAACCATTCTCTGCCTGAAGGCAGCTGCAGTGTGTCCCTAAAATCTCCAAGTTTTCAGAAGCATCAAAGCTGGAGAAGGAAATGGGTTGCTTTGCCTGTAAGCAATAACAAACATGGAAGAGGAATGCTGTTTATTTGGTGCAGCTGGAAAGAATGAAGATGATCATGTTCCTTTATCCCTTTCAGGAATTCAGACTGCTGTTAGGTAACAAGAAAACTATGCTAATAATTTTCCACGTAAGTAAGCAAGCATTTCACCACTGATGCTGCAATGGGCTTCTCTATTGCTGCCAAGTTGCACAGGTAATGAATAAAGCTTGTACAGTGATTCCAGATCCACAGACAAACTTTTTGCCTAACTACACTGTAGTGATTAAAGTGTTTGATGATGCTTAGCAGAGGACTCTTCAATTATGGCAAATTTTTTTTGTTTAACAGAAATAGCCTAACTTATATGTTTTAGCTTTAAAACAAGATCCATTACTAGGCCATATTCCTTCTCTTGCTTAGGATACAGTCCTTTTTACACCATTAGAGGTAAACCTTGGGTTTCTCCTCTTAAGGATGTGATTCCCCAAAGCAATGTTTTCAGGCTCTTTACTCAACTCTCTGGTTGCACTGGATTTGGAGACCCGGGGCTGGGAGCTGCTCCCAGTGTCAAGGCAGCTGGATGTTGGAGGTAGCATTGTGCTTTGATGGTTCAGCCCTTGCTCCTTGCAGTGACACCAGGGTGTCTCTAGACAGGCAGGTGCCAGTGGTTCCAGGGCTGCTCCTCCTGCTCTCCAAGCTGCCAGGACACAGGCGGTTGTGGCACAGAGGGGACACCCTCAGCATGGTGCTCATCTCTGAGCTCAGATGCTCTGCTCTCTGCAAGGCCTGTGTGCTCAGGGGCAGCACCGTGCTGACACGACTGTTCCATTCTGGTTTAGGTCTGGCAGCCAGGAGAGGCCATGGGGATAGCAGATGTGTGGATGTCTGCACTGGAATGAAGCTGTGCTTCAGTTTCATGGCTAATAATAAAGGATTCAGTTTCAGAGGGACCTAGGAAGACTGACAGAGATGTTTGGGTTGGGGCAGACGTGATATTACTCTCATCCACAACATGAAGACCATGAGTGTGGAAGAGCAGTGGTCCCAGGCAATGCAGACTGTAGACCAACCCACAGGTGAGTCATATGGGCACCACTGTCAGGAGACTGAGGCATGGAAGGGAGAGTCTAACAGTGAGTTATGGGAGTGCCAGTGGAATTTCCAAAGGGATTTTAATGGAGGTCATGAAGAAAAGGATCATTGTAGGCAGGAAGAAGTGCTAATCGTGAAATATTTTTTGTCATGTTAGAAGATAAAACAGCAATCAAGTTTCAGGAACCCAAGATATTGCCTATATATATGTATTGTGAAGGGCTAAGGATGTAAGAGAAGAACCACAAGGAGAAAAGTTGATGGACTCTGTTGTTCCATTTAACATGCAAAAAAGGCCTCAATTGTGGATAACAACCTTGGTTCAATACCTCTGTAGCTCAAGACAATGCTGCTCAAAAAACTCCACATGCCATCTGCTCCACACCCCACCATGGGCCACAGAGCTTTCTACCATACTCCACAATAAACTTCTGTAGGGAAGGCTACAACAGAAACTGTGCCATAGGAAGACATCAGGGTATCAAAGAGAGTTCCTAGTGCCCTGCATTATTGCCCTATAAAAGTTGTATGAGATAAACAATATGCAGAAGATTTAGGAGTGTGGCTCTGCATTACAGGAGAAGACAAAATAAATAGGTAGATAGATAATTAGTTAGCTAGTTAGTTAGTTCTAATAAATAGGTAGATAGATAATTAGTTAGCTAGTTAGTTAGTTCTTGGCAGGTTGATCCAAGGGACTGTTCTTTCCATACTCCATGTTTGGCCATTAATGGATCTTAGTCAGATGCTGGGGGCATTTGGCTTTTCCAGTGCCAGTATTACTGGGAATAACAGGGCATGCCAGTGGCCATCTGGCCAAACTGGGGGATGCCAGTAGAAGCAGAGATTTCCCATAGCCATGTGATAGCAATGGGGAAAATTCTGAAATGGGAAAACAGAGCTGTTGCACCTCTCTGACATACAGGGAGAACTCAGGGCAAATGCAGTTTTTCCATCATCTGCAGACTTTTGAAACAGGATACATCTTAATCTCTGTCTAAGAGCTGTTTGGTGAAATGGGACACTGTTGTTGTGCTATTGTAACGCAACTCTGTATCACGGTACAGCCCTTGAAACGAGGCATGTTTTTCACTCAAGACCTTTGCCTGACAGACAGTCTCACTATCACAGGAATAGCCCACATCTTTTCCTTATCTTTCCTGAGTCAGCAGTAATTCAGCCCTGACCCCACCTTCAGCTGGGACTGGGTGTTGTTCCAGTGGCACCATCTGCCCAGGCTGCACTGCCACAGTACAGGCACTCCAGCAATGAACCCATCTGGCTGGGTTGCTCCTGCCCTGATCCCTTTCCTCTCCAGATGCTCCTTCATACCAGCCCCTCCACAGCCATTCATGGGTGAAGGGAGGGACGCACCCATTTGAAACTCATCTCCATTCAGGGGTCTAGCTCATGGCATGGCCCCACAAACAGTTGTGTCAGCATGAGAGAGGGACCAGTCTGCAGAGGTGTGGGGATGGTGACCCCCAAACCGTAAGAGGGTGGGGCCATTTCTACCTGATACAGGTGAAGATGGTTCATCACTCTGCTACCAGCTTATCCTGATCTACGATGGCCTCTGTGCTCCTGTTTCTTCCAACTACAAGAGGAAATTGCTAATGTTCATCTTGTCAGTAGTTGCAAATTTGTAAGAAATAGGCAAAGACTTATCAAGGATCTCTTACATACTAGTAATTACTTCTTTTTGAATGGCTATAAATAAATTGCCTAAACTCCCACTACCAGCTGAGAATAATCTTGGATTTTCTCATAGGAGGCATGACTTTGCTCACAGTTTTATATGGAGGATTTGGAGGGCTTCATTACACATGGGCTGAATGTGAAGTAGAATGCAAGAAAAATTAACTAATCTTACCTGAGTGTGAGACTGGGAAGGGAATAGCAAGCTCTAAACAAAAAGGTGTATCATTTTGACAAATACTGTGATGATGCAGAGATTTAGTTAAACACTGCAATTCTGCATAAGGACATTCTGACATTGCTTTATGCCTTGTTTTCTCTGGGTGTATGCCACAGAAGACAGATATAAACTAAAACTACATTTGCCACAGGAGGTTGGAATGATGTAAGACACAACATCATCATAACTTCAATTTTAAATCACAAATCTTTGAAAGATACATGCTTTAATTCTCATGTATATCAAGAAATAGTATCTCCCTGTGGGATCTGATCAGTTTTTGATACAGTTAAGACATAGCTTGATTTTGCATTAAATACTTTCATGTAGTACATTTTAACCAGGTATCTTGGTTCAGCTGTTGCATAATCTTCATTTATAGAATAACTTAACTAAAATCTGCAACTCATCTGTGATATAACCATGTTTGGTGCAGTGTGTGTGAAGTGACTTGCAGGTTGCTCGCTGAAAAATGAAAAAAACAGAACTGCAGTATGAAATATTTATTGGTCTAATTCACAGGGAGAAAGAGCAAAACAAGGAAAGACAAAATCCCAGCATGCTATTCCATGGTCAATTAACATGCAATATTGTTTTGCTTGGGTGATGGCTGCTGACAGCTGTGTGGTCGCAATAGCTGGGTGGCCTTTTTTCAGCTTATATAAATAAACATTGCAAATTCTGATATGGCTGGACCAGAGTGAATATAAATGCCATCCTCACAAGAGAAAATACAGGATGCTTGCATTGCTGGCAGGCACTTCTTGGGCTGGGCTTTCCTGTTACGGTAATTCTGCTTTCAGGGTACATAGTCATGGACCTAAACCCACTGTGGCCTCAGAATGCGAGGCACTGAACTGCTCTTACTCTCTTTGGTGGCTCAAGGATATTAAAAATCTTTTGAAGGAGTAGCTTAGCAGGTAAGTCTGTTCTCCTACAGCTAATCTACCCCAAATAATATCCTGAACTCATGATTTAACCATATCAAATGTGCACTGCCACATAATCCTGCAGAGCATGGAAACTGGTGTTGATGGACAGGCAACTGCAGCTCCCTTGATCCTGCTCAACTAGAAGATGGATAGTGCAGTTTTCCCTCCTTTCAGCCCAGACTCCATTTGAATTAATGAAGGAGCATTTTGGAGAGTGGAGTAAACAACCTCAAGGATGAAATGTGGCTCACCAACTAAGAAAGATATACTAGGAAGAAGAAAAGAAGTCAAGGCAGATTTTAAATGGTTATCACTCTTAGGTAGGGATGGGGGTAAACACCTATCTTAAACACTGTAAAATATCTGAAAATTAAAAAAAAATCCTAGGAGGTGAAGACTGTCAGGACTGGTAGGTGAAGTTAGGATTCAGATTCCTGTTTGTTGGCTGATCAGATTTCAAAGTGGCTTTATGCTCAGGAACACAGTTCTGCAATTTTGGCAGGCTCTTGGCACAAAAATAAAAGTTATTTCCTTAATATGAAGACAGCAAGACAGAAATTGCTTGAGACGCTGGAAGTTTGGCTTCACTGCTTGTTTTGGGGGTATTTCTAACATTAAGTACTTCACTGTCTGGGGTCCCTCTGTAATCAATGGAGATAAGGACTTCTGCTCTCCATCACTCTGAAAGAGCTTATCTTTCCCTAGTGACCACAAAGAAAGCCCAAGAAGATGAACTGACTTCAGCTGTAGTTTACATTACAAAGAGTTTCACAGCTATTCTGGTTTAAAGTATCATCTCGTTCCTCTCCTTACAGGCTCCTCCCCAGAGATGCCTGCTCTCATTTACACCCTGTCCAGTGGCCATCCCTCAGTAGTGCAGCTGTGCTGTAAACAGCTTTGCACAACCACTCCAGGCAGAAAACAACAAAAAAGGAAATTATTTTTCAGATGGAGTCTCCCAATCTGCTTCACAGAGTGACCACACAAGCAGCTCTATCAGCACAGCTGGTGCACCCTTTTCAGGGGCAGAATACAGCAGCAGAGGGAAGAAGGAACAGCACTGGCTGAGCATAGTCATAATGCACCACAGCACCTCAACATGCCTCTGTGCTTCTGGAAAACGTATTTGTATTCCTAGGGCTGGGGTAGGTCCTAGTTAGGTCCAAGGCCTAACTCTGTTAAAAGAGTAAAACTTGAGCATGCACCAGGCTTGCTCCTTTATTTTTCTCTTCCTGTTGTTCCTGAGTTCACGGGAAAGAAACCCAGAAGTGTGGGTGAGCGCACCGCTGGGATGTGCTGCTGTGCGATGGTGCTGGAGCAAGATCCTCTGGCATCTGTTGTTGCATCTACAGGTATCTACTGCGAGCCAAGTCAAGTGCCTAAAAACATAGTTCAGCAATTCCAGTCCTTATATTGATGTGACATCTTGGGTAGACATTTGCTTGAGAAATTCCTTTTCTCATATCAAACTGGAACAGTAACTCTATTCCAACACATAGCAAGGCTGCTATGAGGGCAGAGGTCAGCAGATCACTGACGTTCAGGCAAACTCAGAAAATATAGAAGAAGACTGTAATTCCTTTGATGCCAAATTTGTTGATAAGAGAATTCAGTGTAGTGTGAGCCAAATTCTTTTGGCTGCCTATTAAAGGCAGCCTCATGACAGATCCTCCTTGTGATGTGGCTCTGCTCTGTAACTGCTGAGTGTCAGCCTCTATTGTAACATCTTCTGCAATAAGGCATCTGTTCCTTGAGGGCAAAACTAAATGGATGCTCCATACCGCTAATGAAAGTGCCATTGATTTTGTTGAGAATTGTTATTACGATTATAAAAAGGTCCCTTCAGGCTTGCAACTGACACATGAGGCAGTGAAAATCAAAATCACACTCTCAACTGCAAACAAGTAGTGTACTGGAAAGGGACGAAAGAGTAATGGGAGTCAACTAAAATAACTATGTAGTCATATTCTGAGATACTGCCAGAAGCAAAGTTTGGAGGGGCTTTCAGAAAAAGAAGGGGAGTGACAGCCAGTGTTTGATGGTGGGCCCAAAATGCATCAGAACCAGAGCATCAGATTTTTTAACTCCCTCAATGGAAAGAGGTACAAGAAGTGTTCAGAGGTGAAGTTTTAAACAAGAACAAAGTCTCTTCCCTTCAAATGCTTCTGCAATTCAACAGCCAGCAAATACAAGTCCTGTGATGGGAAGAAAACTGGTAACAGGTCTTCCGAAAGGATATGATAACATGCACTTTCTCTGCTGCTTAAAACAGTCACAGGATATACAGGTATACAGCAGGTACCAGTTCTCATCTCATGGCAGGTCACGAAGATGTTGGTAAAATGCAAGGGGAGAGCAGGGGGAAAGGGTGAAGAGTCTGCAGTTACATTTGAGGATCTGTATCACTTTAACAGGAGCTTGTCTACCACACTGGACTGAGCTTATGAGGAGAGCACACACTTGCACCCTGCTACAGCTGAACAATAGCTCTCCATCAGTGAAAATAAAAGAAAGCAAACCTAAGTGGCCTATATTCAATAGCTGTATTTCTATTTTCTCAGGATTAATGGTGAGCTATCACAAATGCACCAGGCACAAATGGCATTGCAAACAAGTTCATAAAAAGTCATTAGTTTCGACTTAGAAGAAGACATTCCCAATTTTTAGGAATCCTTGATGCAGCAGCAGCAGTTTTCCCTCAGCATTGATTGGTGTTTTCCTACTTTTATTTTGTTTATGAATGAGTGGGAAGCAAAAGGCAAATCTAGTCACAGAAGCAACAATATTTAAAGAATCATCACTGATGACCTTTTTTATTTAGTTGTAAAACACACTCAGGGAGACAAGTCACTGCCACACTGCTCTGCAGTTTCTGCAGACATGCGTCACCCCCCTGGAAGTGACCACTTGAGTGTAGAGAACAAAGTTATTGCTGCTGCTGATTTATCCCTGCTGATTTATCTTGGGGTTTGGTGGTTTTTTTGGTCCTTTTTCAACAGAACTTCTACTTATGATACTTAGATGTCATTTTAGCCTTATTTAATCTTAACTAAAATACTGGATCTTTTGTCTAAATTTCTTATACCATTTTATCATATATACCTGTAATCTGGACATGATATTCAATGTGATTGTTTATCTTCTTAGGCTGGTTAAATCTATCTCTCGCAGCCTCTCTCAATTATCCTCACTTATACAGCTGAAGTTCTTTATTAGTCTATTGTCATCTCACACCTTGATGACTAGCATTTCCTCTTTTCCTTCCTTCTTTACTCTAAAAGCAATTTTCATTGAGTCCTGCTTAATTATTCTACACATGGCCTCATCCTTACTGAGGGCTGTAAGGGTTTTCTGCCTTCAAACAGCACAATGCCTCATAAAGGGTTATGTCTTAGGGTGAAAGTACTTCAGATGATCCATCTCTTACTACCACTCCAGTTCTGAGATGAATTTTGCATGGTATGTTTGCACTCGTCTTTCTCCACTCTGCCTGATTAGGGGGCCTGCTGCCAGTGGTAGAGTTCAGATCCAGCGCTTGAGAAGAGACTATTCTGTGATGAGGTATCAGTCAAAGAAAACTAAGAAACCTGGAGAGAGTTTAGAAGGATGATGCATGAGAGCTGATGCTTTTGGTTGTTTCAAGATGCAGAAGCTGACTGTAAGCTCAAGCTCTCACAGGTTTATGCAAGGAATACTGGGTATATTGTCCTGTACAGCCTCCTTGTCCTGTTAAAGCACAAGAAGGTCCACACAGAACATTAGCGGAGTTCCTGCAGTTGTGTAAGTATGTTGATAAGCAAATTGCATGGACAACTCATACAGTATTCAAATAACAAATGTTCAATCTGGAAAGAAACCCAGAGTATGAATGCCACTGAACACAAGAAATTGCTTCTTCTTCTTGAAACACAGAATGTTTGGCTTGAATAATGTTTTCTATATCTGTATGCTCAACTTTGTAAGCTTGTCTTACCTTTTTCCATTAAACTGTGTACAGTAGCATAGAAGAGAGAATCAGTTGTTCCTCTAATTAAGGAAAAACTGCAATGCTGGAGAGACTGTGCACAGGAGGCTCTCAGCTGAAACACCAAGGCACAAGTACAGGGTGGGACTTATGCTTACACTCACAAGTAATGGTGCTGTTAGCTAGTTATGCACAAGTTCATAAAGTCTTGAGCTTGATAAACACTAAGAAATAATATGAGGGTATTTGGGGAGAAGGAAGAAGCAGAAGGAAGACAAGATATTTTCTATAAATCAGGGGCCAAGGAAAAAAAAAAGAGGTATTGCAAAGAATGAGAACTTTAAAGCTACAGAACACTTAGTACCAAGGCAACCATCAGAGATAGTGAGGATCTTGCAAGCTCTTTTTTGTAGCATAAAGTTAATTACAGAAGTGAGCTGCCCTAAAATTGATGACGTGGGTACATCTGCCAACTCTCCTGTTGGCAGATGTACCCATATGCAGGCATCCACCCCGGAAGAGCTTTCTTTTAGGGCCTGCAGAGTATCCCCAGATTAGGTGCATGGCAGTGGTATCACTAAAATTTTGATGACCCAATTGAAACCAAAGTGGAGATCTCGCTGCCACGTGGGAACATGCAGGTTCAAGGGTCTGTGTAATCTAGGCTGAGCTGCAGCCAGGAGGGGAGGAAACTGGGCTCTGCTCTAGCATTGCACTGCCAGCCAGCTAGGGACAAAGTTCTAAGCATCTGCTCTTGTGTAAGACGTCTGGGTTTTGGCAGCTTTAGATGCAAAAAATGTTTGTAGCTTGTTTCTGGGCCAAGAGATAAGATGAACAAGAAAAAATGGAATTAACCTTTTATTAGAGAGCTGGATCATTGTTAGTCCATGAGGCTGCTAAAGGGGCTTTTCTGGACTCAAAGTCTGAGTATTAATATAAGGTGGGGCACAGAGCATCATAACATCAGGCACACCAGCTAATCAGGATGAATTGCAGCATGACTTTGTGTGTATGTAAGGCTCTCAAGGGAAGTGCATGGGAGCAGCTCTTTCCATGACAGAAATGAATGACAACATTTTGAGAGCACTTTTTTTTTTTTTGGTGGGAAGACTACAAGGCTACTCAGTGAGGACTGAATTTGGATCTGGCCAACAGGAGGAAGTATGGAGTTGGGAAACATCAGCCTTGCAAGCAGGGTGGGGATCAGACACCACCGAGACACTGAGGTGAGCTAGCTGCTGCAAGGATTCTGTCTGTGGCACTGCTCCATGGAAGTGCAGAAAATACACCTGGTCTGGGATGTCATACAGATCTGCCCTGTCATAAGAGACTGTCCTAATCCACTACTGTACCTTGCCAAATGCTAGCTAAGAGTGATACTGGACATTTAAAATGCTTGGGAATATGCCTATTGCATGTGCAGTTCACCATTTACTAAAAGATGAGCCCAAACACAGGCAAAACTCACAAAACTCACCCAGACACAGGCAGGAGTTTGGTCCCATTTCACACTCAGAAGGGAACTATAGCTAGCTTTACTTTCAGGTGCTCAGGCCGTTTCTAGAGAGATCATTTCTCACTTTTGCACTAGCACTGTCAACTGAGGGAATACCTGTGTACTGCCATTGTGTTAACTGGGCTGGTAACCTCAGCTGGAAAACCTGTGGCTGTGAATATACAATGAACAGCATATAAACAACAACAATTAATTGGCTATTTTACACTGCCTGTGTATGCATGTGTTTGTGTGGATGGAGAATGCAGACAAGGTGTTCCTACAGATTCTTGAAGAACGGAAATTTGAAAGTAGAATTGAAGGTGGTGAAATTTACTGTGTGCTGCATAACAGTAATAGAAATGCTGTGCAGCCAGATGGTTTTTCCATAAGTCTTTGCTACAGACTGGTATTGGCCTCACTATGTTAGTAAAATTATGCTTGCTGGTAAATGTCCATACCAAACTGATGATGCATTAAGGAGCAGGTTTTTTAATCAATAAGTGTTTGTCTGTCCATCATATTGATTTTATTCTCCTTAGCATATTTACTTTCATTCTGAAAAGATCTTAAGATAAATGAGCTTTGGTATCAAAGGAAGATGTCAGAAGAATCTTTAGAGGATAGCATCTTTTATGTGGATTTGGAGGTTTTAGACACTTGTTAAATTTAGGAGGTAAATGAGAACAGCTTTGAGTGATGATGCAATGCAATGTTGGGATTGCAAGAAAAGATCCCAGCAGAAGGCCAGCACACAGATGTGTCAGATGAGACTGCATTCCACACACCAGAAGTCACCATCCCCTGACCCAGCCATGAGCAGCAGTGATTTGGGCTTCCTTATATTTGAAAGCATTCAAACACACTGGAAGAAATTCCAGTCATTGCAAGTAAATTTGGGCTACCATTAAAAAGCCAGAAGGTATCTTGCAAAACATCCTTACTGTTCTAGAAAGCAATTATTCTTCACCTGGAATCATTACCCTCCAGACAACAGCGAGCTAAGAACAAACTATATAATTTGGTCCATTTCAGCATGTATTTATTTTCCTTATTTGTTCTAATGGGGCAAGGGAATTATTTTTTTTTTGGTTTTTAACAGCAATGTATACTTTCCTGTCTTCTCTTTTTGGGAATACACATAGGAAAGAAAAGCCATGAAGGACTGCCAAGCCCCAGCACAAGAGTCACAGAATCACAGACTAATTCAGGCTGGAAGGCATCCCTGAGGCCACCTGACAGGTTACCTGTTTACAGCAGGGCTAACTTCAAAGCTAGGTGGGGTTGCTCAAGGCCTTGACCAGCTGAATTTTGAAAATATCCAGGACTGGAACTCCACAGCCTCTCTGCCCTGTTCCAGTGCAATGCCACTTTCAGGATAACATTTTCTTTTCTTATATTTGATTACAGTTTTCTGTACTGCAAACTGCAAGCACTGTGTTTTGTACCTTCCTGGTAAATGTCAGAGAAGAATCTGGCTCTGTTCCCTCTGCGGCCTCTCCATCAGTGGAAGATGGCAATAAGCTTTCCTATTCTCCTTCTCTTTCTTAGGCTAAATAAACCTTGTTGTCTCAGTGTCCTCTCCCATCCCTGTGACTTGTGGTTGTCTGCTGGATGCCCTCCTGTAAGCTGGACACAGTGTTTCAAATGCAGCCTCATTAGTACCAAATCCTGCTCCCAGCAAGCTTCCTGCTAAGAAATACACTCCTTGCCTTTCTTGGAGGTGGGTGTGACATTTGCTTTTCTTGACCTTGGGCACCTCATCAAATTACCATAATTCTTCAAATATGATAGAGTATGGCCTTGCCATACTCAATGACACCAGCCAGCTCCCTCCTAACTCTTGGATCCACGCCATCACATCCCAAGGACTCACACACGTCCCCATACTTACGCTGAAGCATTTGTTTACACAGTCTCTGACTTAATCTTCCCTTCCCATTACAAATTTGCCTCCTTAAAACTCTGCCACAAGGCACGCCACTCTGTGAGGCTGAAGGCAGACTTTGACAGCAAAGACTAAGGAAAAGAAAAAACAAGATCTTCAGCCTTTTCCATATCCCCCATTACCAGGTCTCCTGCCCTACCAGGGATTGTTCTGAGCTGGCAATGCTTTTTCCAAGGGAAGTTTGGGTGTCCAAGTTTTGCAGATTTTTACTTTTGAAAATCTGGACTGTTTCTGTCATAATTTTCATTAAAAAGTTTTGTGAGAGAAGAGAAAACAGGAGGCTGTGGATGTGAATGTTTGCAGAGAAGGAAAGTTATGGACACAAACAGACCATCTTTTGCTAAGCTGTTACCGAACAGATTATTCATCACATAACAGCAAATATTTCCCATTTTTAAAATTTAGTTCATTTTTAAAAAAATCATTATACAGGAAAAAAAATCTCACAAACCCAACAACTCTTAATTTATTCCCCAGACTGTAGCTCAACACAAAAAGAAAACACAGATGTTTCATAACACAGCTGTAGAGTGAGCTTTTCCAGGTTTGTGAATTTGGCATCCTCCTGCCTTTTTGGGACCCAAATTAATGGCTCAGGGCAGACAGCCCGACTCTGGATGTAGTCCTGAATGTGCTGCCTGAATAGGGATCAGGAAGCAAGCACAAGCTCCATAAGCACAAACTCTTAGGATTCAGTGGAAATTGAACTAGAGATAATTTGTGCCATGGTTTACATGTTTATATTATTTCACAAAGTCATAAGTAACTTGTATAATACATAAGTAATAGACACTGACTCCACAGCCCTATGCAGGCTACCCAGATTGGAAATATGTCACAGGGGAATCTGTAGGGTTTGTCACCAGTTTAAGCCGCTTGTAGAATCTATATGCTAGTGAAAGGGTGTAGCTTTTGCTCAATCCTGTGTGCATTAGCTGCGGTTGTAATTCAGTTGCCTGAGGGCTGCAGTGACTGCTGTTGATGTAGCTGTAAATTATTACTTGCTTCAAGTGAAGAGAGGCCAGGAAGGATACTATTGTCCAAAAGGGTGTTCCTGAGGCAAACCCTTGATCGTTCTTGTGAACAGTGATGATAACAGTGCTGTTCACATGTAATCCTTGCTGGAGGCAAGGTAGGCAAGGTGTTTGCAGTGTGGCTGCCCAAGGTAGGGCTGCTCCCTACTCCCATTCAGCGACGACGCTGAGAATCTCACTGCTTTACGAGGCACTATTTCCAGATCTCTGCCATTCCTTAACTACTTCATGAAACCTCTTTCATTTCCTTTTTCCTGCAGCCAGTTCCCTCTGGATGTAAAGCCTGCAGGACTCCTTCCCACCTCTCCCTGTGAGTATCTCAAACACCTGACTTCAAATTCACCCACTTTCAAATACAATTTTTCATAGCTAAAAAGACCAGAATTCTATGCCTAATGTCTGGGAAATTAAGGAACATAATGCTTAAGGGACAAATTATCATTGTTGGAGTGAATTCTCTGCAGTCTGATCCTGCAAACTAATCAGGACTATCAGTTTCCAGTGAGAAGGAATGTTTACCCAGTGGTTCATGGGTTCAGCTACACTACCATACAGAACAAAAGGACTAAAGGATTACTTGTTGGACTACTGAACAAAGATTTCTTCTGTGGAGAATTAAGATTAATGCTTTGTAGAAAGGGAAAAACTCTGGGTACCAAGCAATACCCTGTCCTGTAGTCACTGCAGTTTACGCAAGGAAGAACAACAATGCACTAAGCTTTCTCCCTTTGGGACCATGGAAATGGATCAATCTGATCTTTTTGATGTGCTTTATCCAGATTTGTTTGGCACGGCAGCAAGTGGACACTTACTGATTTCTTCTGAGCTTAGAGTTCCATCCTAATAGGGTCAGATTTTTCACAAGGGATTTCTTAGCCTCGATGGCACAGAAGCACACAGGAAACCAACATGATATTTTAAAGAATCAGACATTGTTTTTCTGCTCATGGAGTGCACAATCAAAACATGCTTGACTTGCTTCAAGAAAACAGATGAAGAAAAAGGAGGATCAAGCAGAGAAGAATGGGATTTGCTGGTAGCAAATAGAGAACATTTTTCACCTCCTGAAATACCTAGCATGCTATTTGAATTAGTCGTAATGATGAGCACTATGTCAGTGCTCAGGGAGATAGAGGAAAAGAAGTCACACTGTCTCTCACTGGATAATTAAGCTCCCATTATTATTCAAGATGGTGGAATGAAATGAACTGTGTATGTTGCAGGTGGGAGGAACAGGGCAGGGTGAAGAGGGTCAGAGATGTGTGAAGGCAAGAAGCTAGCCACTATGAAAAAAAAAGAGAAATAAGAATACAGTAAAAAGGAGTGCTTCAGCTCACTGCCTCCTCTTTCCCCTATGGCAAGAGGCACAACATCAGAAACAAGGATGTTCTCACCACCCTCAGATCTACTTACCATTCTCTAGCAGCACTGGTGCTCCAGAGCTCTTTATTTCCTAGCAAGATCTCATAATTGTCCACAAGGAAATGGGCAATTATGATAGCTTTCCTTTAACTAATGGGGTAACAGTGGCCAGAGATGTAAATGTATTCAGAAATCTTCTTTCTAGGATTTTTCCAAGCATTAAGTCATTTGACATTTTCTTGATAGAAGTTAGATGCAAAATTACTCTGAAATATTCACTAACTACTTACGTGCCTTTTAGGCACAGATATATCATTAAAAACGAGATGCAAGTGGCTTGTTTCTGAAAGCTTAAAGCAATGCCTTATGGTAGTTTCCCAGGGGAAAAAGTCATAGGAGTTAGGCTTTAAGCACCCTCAGGCACCAGGTCTTTGCAAGCCCTCTGTGGGTCCAAGCTCTCCTCTTGCCTCCCAGGTCAAGCTTGTTGCTCAGCAAGAAACCTGAACTTTACTGTTCATAGATGAAAACACAACAAAAAAATATCTGTCTGGTATAACATGTACATAACATCCTCAACTTGGGGCCCCTGTTTTCTCCAGAGGATGGCTATGCCACCTCTGACATGGAGTGTGCTTTCTTCTCAAAACCCTCTAAGTTTTTGAAGTTCAGGAGCAAATATTGTTACAAGGCCCAGTCTATAAATAGGAGATGCTGCATATGGGAGGACTGATTCATTTTGTTTGGCTAACTCTGTGGACCAAGGAGGGAGGCTTTTCACAAGGACCCTCTTGGCTTGGCCTTGTGTCTTCAGTTTCCTGGGTCTGCTTCATAAGAACAAATTCAGGGTCTATAAAATAACTCTGGTGCATTCAATATATTAATCTTGTTGAAAGTACAGATGTCCACTTCTTCAATTGAATAATAATAATAATAATAATAATGGCTTGTCTTCCTTAGAGACTGGAGTGGTGT
The DNA here is from genome assembly GCA_013400435.1 of Pycnonotus jocosus. Taxonomy (NCBI): domain Eukaryota; kingdom Metazoa; phylum Chordata; class Aves; order Passeriformes; family Pycnonotidae; genus Pycnonotus; species Pycnonotus jocosus. The sequence goes on from VWYP01013098.1 coordinate 266,253, forward strand.
GAATAAAAGAGCTCTGCTAGACAGCAAAGTATGCCAAATGGACATATTTTACTAGATGAGAAAAACAGCTTGTCACTTCTAATTGTTCAAATTATGTGTGATTCAGTTCTTCCTGCAGTTATTTTTAACTTGTTGTTAAGAGGGTATTATGTGCAGCTAAGAATAAAAAGGGTGTGAAATTGTTAGCTCCCCTGGTAGGTAGGTGGTGATAATGAAGATTTTATAAAGTTCTTGTTAACAGACACATCTCTGTAGTGCTCAGGAAGACTCTTACAGCACTACCAGTCTCCCACTAAAGCAATGGTTCTTAAAGAACACACACAGGTTTTGATCTGCTGTTTTCTTTTTTCCCTAATTATAGAAATGAGCCGAAGTCAGAATGATGGGTCAGAACTCCAGGACACCCAGTGTTAGGCTGGTGTCCCAAAATGTCATCCAAAACTGTTGACTGAGACCCCAGGGCATGGTCTGCAGCACCAATCATGTCCTGTGCTCGGCACCACGCCAGACTCTCTGCATTTAGGAGAGCTGCAGCAGTCGCTCCTCAGCACAGCAAAGCTCCGAAGAGAGATTGCTTTCACAGTATGGGTCACAAGTCTGGCATCTGGGAGCTACTGCCTTAGACTCTTGTTGAGTACTCTTGCCATAATGTGGGTATATAAAAGACCTGCTATGGTAGCTGGATTTGTCTAGAATACCAGAGGAACTCAGCTCACACTGATAATAAAGACATTGGTCAAGAATATTTAAGTTACTGAAGCACTACAGCAAACAGCCAGACCTCACACGTATCCCTCTGCCTAGTGTGGCAGGGCTGGGGCAGAAGTGTAGGACAGGGTAAACTTAAATAGGCACTTAACAGAGCATAAAGGAAAAAGAGGATAAACCTCTAACACTCTAAGGTAACGTTGTGGTTTGAGCCACAGTTTGGTTTTTTAGTGGACCTATCAGAGGTTAGCTTTTTTAACTGTCATGTCGTTTGGCCGCTTAAAGAACAGGATGCGACTTTTGGGTGATACCCATAAAAGCTCACCTCAGAGTTCAAAGGCTCTCTTTGACTTCCAGCCGGCGAGCAGTTAATGTCTCCATGAGCTGGAGGGGCCCGGTCCAGGCTCTGCTGCCCCCCACCCCGGGCGGTTGGGGCCGGGCCGGGCTGGGCTGAGCCTCCGTGGTGGGGGCTGCCCTGCAAGCCGCAGCCCGGGCTGGGCTGTATGGGAGACCCGCCTGGCCCAGGGACTCTCAGGCTGGGGGAGGGAATGATGTGCCCCCAGCCCAGCCTGGATCGGTTTTTAGCAGCTGTGAAGCGCCCTGTGAGGGGGAGCTGGCCTGAGAGCTGGCCATGGGCCTGGGCCCTTCCCCCAGCAGGGGGAGGGGAGCCTGCAGCAGCTCCGGGCTGGGCTCGGATGAGACCGAGGGGTGGAGGCGGGACCCTTCCATCAGCTGAGCTGCTCTGGGATCTGTCGGCCTGAGTTTCTTGCCCCATCCTGTTGGCTTTTGAAAATCCCGGCTGCCACGGGCAGAGATCCTGTGACCACCGCAGGCCTGGGCAAAGACATTTAACCCTTTCCCTCCTCCGTGGAAGACAGTGATTTAAACACTGAGAGACAGCATGAGATAAAGTCAGCAAAAGAATTGATAAAGACTGCTGGAAGAAGGGATAGAGGAAGTGGACATTTTTGTCTGGACTTCTCTGGATAAATCATAGAGATATAAACTAACATCCTGATGCTGTTCAAGGGGAGTACAAAGTCTAGTCAAAGGTTGTTTTGTTTGATGCCTCTGGTCCTGGGCAGAAAAGGTCTCTATTTCCTTTGTGATAGAGACAATGTTAGAGATAGAAGAAGAGAACCTTTGTTGTGTACTAGAGTGAGCATTCTTAAAACGGTACCCCAAATGTGCTGAAGCCCATAAGCAGCTTGAGAAACTGCTAATGGGGTTGGACTGCACAAACCTGCAAATCCCAAGTGGTTGCAGATTTGTGACATTGAGAGCCACCAGATTTTTTTTCTTGTGGCATGGTCTCTATGAAAATTCTAGGGAGACTCCTCTCCCAAAGAAGTGTAAGATTATGTTTAATGGTTGTAACTGACTGAAAATCATGGCTTCTCTCTATATTGTGTGGAAAGGTGAATAGTTTGTGGGGGAGGAAAGGGTTGGGCTTTGTTTTCTTTTCTTTTCCCCCCTCTTTTTTTCCTCTTTAGTATGTTAATAAACTATCTGTTCAACTATAAGTTGAGCCTGTTTTGCCTTTTTCTTCCAAAATCCTATCTCATATTTAGTGAACGAAATTCGGTGAACTTAAAACCATTACATTAATTGGTGGCCTGTGCGGGGGGAGCGTAACCCAAACCATCATAGGTAAACATCCCAGTCCTTATGTCAAGGCATTAAACCACTCATCAGGACACCACAAACAGCTTGCCTTAGCTGACTTAAGAAGTCCTGTTGGTGTCAAATGTTCCTGTCAACACAGCTGATTCAGCAGTCAGGCTGTCTTCAGAGTCAGAGCAGTGTTTGTGGAGTGGGGACAGGAGGCAGCTCATCAGCAACTGGACTGGTAAAGTGTAGTGATGTATCTGAATAACTTAGGTCATTCTGTGTGCCAGCCAAAGTGTTTGCAAGTATCTTAATAAACCACCTGTAGTTTTTATTATCAGAACCCTCAGGAGTTCATCAAGGTTACTGAGACTACAACAGGACTAAAAATAAGAACAAAGACCCTGAGGAACTGACTACCAAGAATGCAAAACCTAGATAAAGGAGGCACAAAGTGATGATGGACTCTGACCAATTAGGTGTCCTGAAGGGTTTGTGCTGGATGCATGGACAAGGCGAGGCAACCAATGAGAGGATGTGTGAACAAGAAACTTAGAATATATAGCTGTAGCTTAATGTAAACAATAAATAGCTTCTGCTTCAATCATATTGATTGTGTGTTCAGATGTCCTGATCCCCTGCAGTAAAGTTTCCAGGTGGAGTGCTGTCATCACTGAAACTCGTGCAGCAGTGCCTGAATTTACTTCAGTCACGTTGACACAGGTGCAGGTGGATCCTTACTTGGATGCAGGCAATGGAGTTGTGGCATGAAAGAGCTCAGTAGGAGCCAGCTGCACTGGCACCTGCCCAGACTCACAAATGTTACAGCCAATGCTGCTTGCAGGGCTATGGTGACTACTAACAGGGACTTTTTATCTCTGTGAAGAAAGTCCAGGAGCTTACTTTTAGTCTTTCTGGGACACACAAATCACTGTATGGAGCAGAGATTGAAACCTGGGAGATGAAGGAGATGGAGAGAGGGAAATGACAGTCTGGAGTGCAACGACTTATGGGAACCTGAAATCTCATTCAGACAGCTCCAGTGCCCTTGGAATATGACTAATTCATAGTTTGGGCAGGGAGGAAAAAACTGTCACTGCTTTGAGGAACACCACATCCTCACACATGCAAGTGCTCACATGGCTTTCCTCCTTTGTCTCTGGCTTGGAGGCATTTACAGGCTGGGTGTATCAGTCTCATAAACATGCCTTAGTCTGACTAAAGGGCTTTTTTCTTGTAAGGTTCCTGCATGGCCTTACCCTGATGACCTTTGTTCTTGTTCCGTTAACCAGCTTGGTAGATAACCAAAGACCCTTCGGCCTATACAATAGATGGCTTTTCTAGCAGGTATCTTGCAAATCTTGTTATTGGCATTTTAATACATCTTCCTCTACACCCTGGAGCTTTTGACTGTGGGCCTTGCAGGTGGTGACTTCTACAGCAGAATAATTTCTTTCCTGACTGTGGGCTCTGGCACTACAGAGTTCACCTTGCAGGGTGACCTCGACATCTGCATTCATGTTTGTATTTGTGGGATCTCATTCTGTGAGGGATCTCATCACCTTTAGACACTTGTGATGTGAATATCTAAGGCAGTCATTCTAGGTTTACTTAATAGTTAATTGCAATCAATACTTTTATAGTCAGATTTATCTGCTATCCTTTCATCAACAACTTGGGAATTAAACTAATCATGCCCTAGTCATATCTTTTTTCTCTCCATTAACTATCATGGGCACTTGGTCTCTTGTTCAGATGTGTCTGCACTGAGTGAATCTCACCTCCCTCTGCCAGGAAATTGTAACATCACTTGATTGTAATTTAGCTTTCACTGATATAATCATAATTAAAAATCTCATCATTTGGGTCTAATTTGAGGTTAATGAGGGTTTTTCTTCCCATGAACAACTTGTCTGGGTATTAGAATTGATCTGGCCTACAAAGCAGAATGAAAAGGCATGGGAGTGGGCTAATGTTTTTTAAAAAGATTTTCATGATATTTGTCTTTAAAGAAATCTGGATAACATATGTTTGCAAAAAACATCGCTGAGTAAGCAATAGTTTAAGACTAGAAGAACTGTCATAGAGACAAGATTTCTGAGTTTTACTCCTATCTGTAATTTGCAGCCTCCAGGTCACTCACAGCTAGCCAGGCTCCCAGGAAATAATGTGTACTTGTGGCACAGACAATAAAAAAATTAAATTATTTCTCAGCAACTTGAAAATTAGTTTAATAAAAGTCTCAGACTGCACATAAATGTAATGAAAAACAATTCAGAGAACTGATCAGGGGCTTTTCACATCCGTGAAAGTCTCTGTGACCTAGAAAAATACAAGAAATAGGAACCCCAGGTCTAACCTCACTTGAGTCAAGATACAACTAACATGATCTGATTTTCTGAACCTGGTTTTGAACCATTCATTCTTCTAAGCACCCACAAAATAAAGGGCACCTGATGGACAGTTTGATAGGTATTTTTGGTGGTTTTTTTTCTTGCAGCTTGCCACACTCTAAGAATGCACCATTCAGAAGCCAGTTAACTCTGAGGTAAAGGATTTTGTCTGTCCACCCTTTCCTGGAGAAGCAGTCCTTTTTGGATGATCTAATTTTTAATGGTATTGGTAGTACCACGTGAACTGTGGTTCAGAGCAAGAAAGGGAGAAGAGCTTATGAGTACACAAGTTAAACAAAAGCTACAAAGCCAATTTTCTGCACAACCACTTGAAAGGAATGAGGAAACATCATTTACTTTCCTTGACCATCCGGTCATCGTTCAGGTTCCTGGTTCACAGTCCCAGATAAAGGTTAAATTATAATCCATTGGGCAAATGACTTTTAAAAAGTGATTAATTTACTGTGGTGAATAACAGATGTTTGTCTCATGGATAGAACACATCACTGGTCAGATCCATATCTTGAATTTTTGGGGCCTCTATGTAGCAGTGTAGAGAAACAGTAACGTGTGGACAAAAAAGAGTGCTCACGGGGATCTTCCTACATCTCAACTCATCAGCAAAATTGCCATCAACAATCACAGTTTTCTCATACACTAGCTGAGAAACTGGGGGCAGCAAAAATGTTAGTTTTCAGACATGAACCACTGGGTGTTTGCCAGTAATAATTATTGACTATTGACAAAACCTGCCTAGTAATGAGAGCAGTGAATCATATTCTCTTAAAATACTATTAAACTGTTAAGAAATTTATGGATGAAAAACTCCTGTACTACCTTGCCAAGAAAAGAGACTCAAACCAGCACACCAGTCATGGATGGGAAAGTTTTATCTTTTGTAACACTCAGCTATGCCAAAGTTTGTGAGAGAAATGGTCTTTATATCAAATCAGTACATTTATTTGCTAAAGTAATTAAAAGCTGAAATAATTCCTATTAGTTAGCAGACATGAGCTAAAAATGAGGAAAAGGTTCACTGTGGGGTGAGTCCTAGTGTGATGTGAGCATTTTGGAAGGACTCTGCAGGACTCCTGACCTGGTGCAGCACCTCCACCACTTCTGTGAGTGAGGGGGCAGGAGAAAGGGGGGCAGCTCGGAAATTCCTGCAGACACTCACACCAGGATGCTTCACTTTGCCACACGAGTGAGGCGCACTGGCCCATAACTGCATGACAAAGATTGTAGAGAAATGTATGTATGCATCTCACAAGTAATGTTAGGGCCTGCTCTGTTTACTTGGCTCTTGCTTGGAGGAACCAGCAGCTCCTGTGACTCTGGGCACAGGATGATGCCTTGGGAGACAAGTAATTTTAGCCAACAGTTCTTGTCAAGCCAAGAATACGTAACAAAAGGCACTCTCAGGAATTCACTGATTAGCAGCTGGGAATAGCTTGAGCTTTATCACTTAATCCAAGCCACATAAGCAAGATTTTTGTGCAGACACAGTAGTGGGTTTAGGCAAATGCACAGGCAGGAACACAGCTTAAAACTGCAATGCAGATTTACCCTGAAACCCTGGTTCTCTTGAGTACTTCCATCCAGTACAGACTTGAGTGAAACCCATCAATCTGAACAGACAAGATGAACAAAGAGAGATCCCAGGGTCAAGTACCAGGGTCAAAATGAAAATAGAGAACAGAATCCAGACCTCTTAACTGCCAGCCAACCACACAGTTCACTGCTTTGCACTCATCTTTCTACAACACATTGCTGAGATTAACACAAGACATGTTCTGCCTCAAGTAAAGCAGGCAAAGAGAAAACTGAGATTTAGTGTGTGAATTCAGCTTTTTATAGTGAAGATTTACATAGGCATGCATGCTTTTATAAGACAAAATAGGATCTAGACTAATACCTGGCTTGCCTGCATGAGTGTGCATGAACGACATGGAATAATAAAGTAATCCATGATAACCCAGCATTCACAAACAACAGAACAATACAAAATACCACATAGGTCAGATCTTGCAGGCAGCACTGTGATAATGCAAGAGCAGGCATAGCCAGCATTCACAAATCACCTAAAGTGATTCACAAATAGTAGATACGACTTCCTCAAAAACAAGACAGCTTGTGCATCTCTTGACTCTTACAAGCACCCTCTCTTCCCAGAGTATCACGAAATTCCCACCAGAGGCAGGGAAAAGCCTGGATCAAGTAACCTTTATGCTGCATGGCTACAAAAGATGTACAAAGAGAAGGAAAAAACAGTGATACCGAAAGTAATGGAAAATGCCTTCTGAGATGCCTGGTCCAATAAAAAGGGTGTTTTGTCTTTGTTTCAGAGCCATTGAGACCTGTAACAATAAGCAGTGGGATAGCAGCAGTGTGGCATCAGTAAATCGAGCAGTGGAGAAAGAGAGACAGGTTTGTAGCTGTTTATAGAAACAATTCAAAGGAGCTACCAGCATATTGCAACCTGGATAACCTACATAGTTTAAAGCTGGGAAATAGTACCACACATCTTCACCTCATAACACTTGTAAACTCTGCAAGAAGACAGGGTGAGTTGGATTTCATCACTGCCTCACCAACTTCAGTGCACTTTGCCGCCGGCATTACTTCACCTCACCTTGGAGCAGCTGCTCTGTGATCTCATTACCCATTGCTCTGGGTTCTCATTACACAAAACATCCTTGAACAGCCTTCAGGACCCAGCTGCTCTGTAATGCCTGGGCAGCCCTGACTGAAAGGCCTTCCCTCAAGGCAGCACTATGTCAAGGGAGGGAGCTCACAGCAATTCCATAGCTGAAACCTTCGTAGAGGGATAGGGACCTATCTCAGGCCCCAGGGACACCTCTATGTTTTGGTGGGCTGATCAAGAGAAGGAGGATGGATCTAAACCCACCATTGCCATAGTGGCTTAATTGGCATCCCTGCATCCAGCAGCTCCCTCCATTTGTGCATTCCTGTCTAGGCAACCATGACTTCTGAGCTACGCTCATGTTTCACCCACTAACAGGCTCATACATCTATTTGTCTACTTCCCAATCTATCCACCTTAAAAACTACTTAGAAACTGACATAAGAGCATCCACTCAGACACTGATGATAATTTAAATAATAAATCTGGATAATCCCCTTGGGTCTGATTCTCATTTATATTTAAAATCACATTTCACAGATACAGAAAATGGAAAATTAGATCTTTCCAATTAAACTGGCACTTTCCTAATGCCAGAGGTCTGGTCAGTGTGGCATCAGCATCAAACAAGCCCAACATGTTAATTTCTGCATTCTCCAACACGATGAAGAAAATGATCCTTAAAGAAAAAGATTGAAAACCTTTTAGCTGAAAAAAACAGAAGAAACTAAACCATCTAATGAATCTATTGAAAAAAAAACCCAAACCACACAACCAAACAAAAATCAAAACCAACTTATTCTATGCTGATGACATTTTTTGCTTTTTAGTGTCTAGTGGTATTATCTTAGAGCTGATTCCTTCTCACCTGCTTTCTTCATATCTGGTAGTGCTAGAATTGCTGTTTTTCTTATCCATTGGGAGTCACCCAGCAGGCCTTATTCTACTCATTCTTTATTATTCTATGCAGGAGAAGTCTATGCTTAAATGTACAGAGTAGTAAAGCCTTTCAACAGTCTCTCTGTGGAACACAGAAAACTAAGAAAGAATCTAAACAGATATACTCCTCTATCTTGTATCTGTCCTCAGAGAGACTGGGGAAACCAAATAAAAGACAGGTTTGTCCAGCTTCTGAACAGCAAGGTATCGAATTATATGGTCCAATAAATTAATTTAAACTTAATTTAAAACAATTTGATTAAAAGAGAAACTGCTCAGGGTACAGATGGACTCATCAACGAGCTGAAAGCCGCTCTTGGGCTGCCTTATAAGCACCCCTGTATTTGGGTTAACTGTGGAAATGGGAAAGTGAACATCCCAGATGAAACACTTCCTGGGCAACAGCACAGACTGACCAAACCATTTCAAACAGGTAAGGGGTCTTGTCCAGATTCAATGCCTGCTTTGTATCACAGGGAGTCCCTCTTCCTTCAGTGGATGTAGCAGCTGCTGTGTGTGCAGAAAAGGAATAGTGGAAGTGGAAATCAAAGGGGTCCCTCCTGCACCAGGAATGTGAAAGACACCACTGTGAGGCTAGGGGCTTAAATGGAAAAAGCCCAGAGCCCCTACCTGGCCTCCAGCATGAGAAAGACTGGACAAGCCTGACTGACCTGCTACCTAAATCCCTCCCATTTATTAGTTAACTTTCAATTCCAATTGAAAATATGACCGTGGGCATACATTCTTGGCCGAGGTAAGTTTGTACAAATTTACATTGTTTGAAGATATGATTCACTTCCTTTAATCACAATAAGCTCATTTATCCCATCAAGTGTCTGGCATATATTTAGTATTCTCCCATTATCTTGGAAGTAGATTATCTTGATCTCTAGGCTTTCATGAGTGGGAGGAAGCATGAAGACTGGATTGGCAGTTTAATGGAGAACCTCTCAGTGGGAAAACAGCTGAAGTGAGACCTGGCTTTTATAAACAGAGACAGTGCCGGCTTTAAACACTCCCCGTGATTCCTCTTTGGATGCTCCTCAGAACAGCACTCTCCACTGCATGGCAATAAAGCAGGGGTGACAGCAGGGTTACGTGGTGGCTGCTGGCACATCTCCATCAACCAGCAAAGCACAGGCACAGAGATGCCCAACCCAGCAGCAGGGCAGCACAAAGTGTGAGGGTCCCAGTGCAGCACTGCATCTGCAAGGGAGCACCTTTCCTAGGAAATCTGCTGCTTTTACACCAAACCAGCTTCTCCAAAGAGCTGCTGTGCATCATTCAGCTAAATGAATCATTCAGGTGGATGTGTCCATGCCTTTTCCAGCTTCTAAAATGTCCTGGCTGCTAAAGAAGAGTTAAATAAAAATTGAGCACAGAGCCACACAGTAATCCTGAGTAAAGTGTAGAAACAGGACATCTTTAAACATATAAAGGGTATAGGAACTGAGCCTGGGCCTTTTTGGGGTAGAAAAACAAAAAAAAAATCTTTTACAAAATGTGAGAGTAAAGAAAAATGTTTGAGTTTTTATCTTTTTGTAAAGAAAATAATTGGCTTGGATTGAGCCCTTCCCTGGGAGTGTTTGCAAACCAAACATTACACAGCTGCCAAGTGCCTGAATACCAAAATGTGAAACTGACCTAAAATAAAAGCAAAAGTGATTGCTTTATTAGCATCCACACAGAAGACTACTCGGAGACCTAGGTGCAGGGTGAGTAAAGACCTCTAGGATGTGACTCATCTGCCATCTCAATGTGCACAATGCTGGGCCTCCTGTAAAACCAACTGAATGACATACACACTATTAGCTGAAATCCATCTTATTCTCAAAGTTGGTCAGACAAATCATTAAATGCTTCGATTAATCTGTGTATAGATGTCTAATACTGGCTGTGATTAATTCTTTCCTCTATTTTAACAAATCAGTCTGCTACATTACAGTGCCTTTTCCAGGCAAACTAAGCACTTTAAAAAACAGTAGAAGCAGAAGGAAGACTGGAACTGTTCTGGGGTATCTGTGCAGTGATTCCTTGGGTTTCTTGTACATCAAAAGATTTTACCAAAGCTGCCTCTGGCATATCACACAGGAGCACATGCCTACAGCCACATGCACTAGCTTGAGCTTAGCATGATGAGGCTAATTAATCTTTGTGTGTGATTAAACATTTTTTTCTTGTAGAAATTCAGTATTTGGGAACTAGATTATCTCTGAGTAATTGGCAGCCAAGTAGACCACATCTAATTTTCCTCAGCTGCTGCCACCAGCTAGAGACAACAGGCAGTCTAAGGGGTTGTGTAGGTGCACACAGCATGCTAACAGTACACCACTGCATTAGCAGAGTGCACTAGAGATCTTCTGGAAAGTATTGTACAAAGCTTAAGTAGTGACTTCTTTTGGTATTCCTGGGAGCTATAGAATAAGAAACATTAATTCCATTTCGTGATTGAACTTGACTTACAGGGAAGTGAAAAGATAAAGAGAGGTCTTACTCCAAGATTGTCAGCTTAACTCTGTTGGGCCAGAATACAACAGTTTTTCCTACAAGATAAGCCTTTATTTCCTTGTGGAAAGTAATATGAGCTTTATACTTGCTAGGAGGGTTTCCTGGTACAGCAATACCAATTGAAGTTACACTGGCAAATACTTCCTTGTGCTGATAAGGTTTGAATTACTCCAGAAACACATGTTCTTACAATATGATCTTATGTTCCCCCATTCTACTTCACTGTTCCTCACAGACATATCCTATTGCACTCCAAATCCTGCTCCTACCATATTGTGCACACCTGTCTGTGTGCAGGCAAAGTTTCATCATCTCTCATTCTTCAGGCTAAAATTGCCCTGAGCCACAGCAACTTGCTGAACTGTACAGCAAGTTAACAGACACCTAATCCAAGACCTAAAGTAATTTTCCTGCAAAGTTGAAAGTTACTGCCTGTGTTTGTTAGAGTGAATCAACAGGTTGCTCTGCAGGTCTCTGACTGACCTCAGATACAAGGTCAGTCACACCAGGCGCTGATAATCAGCTGGCTTTGCTCAGAAATATGATAAGGGAGGGCAAGGCTGGGAGACACAGCTCCCATTGGCAGTCTCTGACAGCTCCCTTTTATTGCAAAGCAAATGGTGAGGAAGATTATAGGTGAGAAACCTGCTAACCCACCCACAGGCTGACTTTATTTCTGCACGTCATTTATTTGTGTAATGTCATTGCAGTTGTTCCAGCTGTATGTACAGCTACATCCTTTAAAACAGATCATTCAGGTCTGATGTGACCTAACCGAGCCTAGCAGAGCTTAACTATGCTCTACAGTTCTGCATTGTAGCTGGCATCCTCAGGGCTTTCCTGTGGCAACTGCTTTGTAGGTGCTTCCATGCTCTCTTTAGGGGCTAGTGACCTCAAAATTGCTACTAGCTATTCAGCAGGTGATCACTTGGGATTTGGGGCCAGGATTTGAAGGCTCTGCTCCACCTGAACTGCAGTTACTTACATATCTTGAGTTAAATCTTTTTCAATCTCTACCAGTACACTCATCCCCACTGGTGTCACTATTTAACATTCACAGGAATGGATCCTAAATGTCACCTTTTCACAGCCCCCATACCTTCACAAGTGAGCAATAGATTAAGCCACTGGCTCTCTATCCCAGCAAGAAGTATTTAGCAAAGGAGACTGAGAAACACCCACTTCCATTTAGCCTGGGACCTTTGCTATGATACAGATTTAAATCCTTTGATTTTAATCACACAGAAATATGAACATGCATTGCTTTAACCTAAATGACTTCCCTAATTGTTTAGCTGCTGGCTCTTTTAAGATGTCTCTGTTGGGTTTCTACAAACAGAAAAGTTGCAGGTAGGTGTTTGTCAAAGAAATTGTGGCTGAATTCTGTGTAGAAATGCCAGTCAGCTACTTCTGTATCTATTCTTTGCTGTTTTCACTTCTGCTTGTTTTGCAAGCTCACATGGACAAATCCTTGGTAAAGAAATGTCTCTAAGTATTGCCATACATTATATGGGGAACATGCTTACCATTCTTAGGGCTAAGGGCTTCACTCTGAGACCAGCCCATCTAACACCAAAATGTTCTTACAGTGCCTGAGAACCAAAAAGTACCCAAACTCATGAAAGCTAACTTGGCGACACCTGTGATGGAAATTCTCCTCACCACTGGCTACTGCTATTCAAACTGGGTATTCTTTTGCTTCCTATTATAGTAATTCCCTAGGGACTAAATCCACACAAAGATTTACATATGTAGTGATTCATGAAGCAAGAGAGAGGATTGCTAATAGTTCTGTACCTCAGAGCCAAGTTAATAATTTATGAGCAGTGAAGCAGCTTCAAGAGTGGCTGAGATGGCCTGCCCATGAACCTTAAGTAGATGGCAATCATGTCATACTGCTGGCCTGCCCTACCTGGGTCAGACTAAAGACTTGAAAATGGAGCCCTCCTTCCCAGATACCAGTCCCAAACACTTTATTACTTTTTTTTTTTTTTTTTTAAGAAACAGCACTGGCTTTACACCTAACATTTGGACCTAGTCCAGACAAAGGTACTTCACTATGTCTAAAAGTGGGCTTCACCTGGTGTTGGTTTTTTTTTTTGGGGGGTGGTGGTGGTGTGTTTTTTTGGTGTTTTTTTGTTTGTTTGTTTGTTTTGTTTTGTTTTGTGGCTTGGTTAGCTCCTTTAATTATTTTCTGGATTCAGTGAATTCCTCTGTTACCTACTCCATGCATAGCAGGGAATACTGTATCATTGTCCTGACAATTAGAGGTTATCTAAGGGTGATGCAGATAGAGTGGTAGATGTCCTTATTTGTGAAATCATGAAGAAATTCTGGGACAGGTTCTAAACTTCAAAAGTTTTAGTCTAGAGTCATAACAAGTACATCATGCAGTACACTCCCTTGTGGCCACTAGCTGTCATCATTAATTTTATGTCATATCAAAAGATGTCCTCAGATTCAATCCTTGTGCCTTCAACACATTGCTCAGCTGAAACAATTTGTTCTGAACTCCAAAGGCAACACCATCATGGAACAGATAGCAATAACATCCAGAGCTGCTGGATCTCAAGAGAATCCATGGGGAGAACTATTTCAGCTCAGTTCCCGGGGTCAGTCATTGCTGCCTGGCACTTCCTGGATAACTACAGCTAGCACTCTCTCAAAAGGAAGACAGACTTGTGTGAAGCCATCACCACCTTCCTCCAGGCTTTTCCTGGAGGTCTTAAGTGTTGCCATTCCTTCAAATTCTCCACATGCCAAGTGAGCTTGGAGCATGGCTTCAGCTGAAAACAAAAGCTTCAGCCTTCCAGTACATTACAACCAACCTGAAAGCAAGCCAACCACCTGAGACCGTCTGGACCCCCTTACTCCCCTCAAGGTAAAGACCAGCAGACCAGAACTGGTGCAGATATTGGGGAGATCTCAGCCCTCCTCAGAGCTGGGATCCTACAGTTAACATCATTAAGAGAAGAGAGCAGGAGCAGAGAAAGTATCTCCTGCAAACCCTCTGCTCCTGCCCCTTCTCTCTGCATTACATACAGTCCTGGCTCCAGCATAGTAGAGAAGACTCTGCTATACATACCTGGCACAAGAGAAGGGTTTGAGCACACAGGGGAAACACAAGAGGAGCATACTGAGTTTTGAGGAAACTAATGAAGGATCACAGTTGGTTAGAGCATGGTGCTAATAATACACCATGGTTGCAGGTTCAATCCCAGTATAAGCTATTTACTTAAGAGTTGGACTGGATGAATCTTGTGGGTCCCTTCTAGCTCAGAATATTATGTGATTCGAGATTAAGAACACTGATTAGACAGAAGCAAGACCAGAAAAGAAAATGATGAGAAAGAAATGGTTTATGAAAAAGAAACCATGGAATATTGTTTAATTTGCTGGGAAAGTGGTAGGAGCCATAGGTGGGAACGTACTGTAGGAATTAGCATGACCATAATATGATTTGCCGTACTAGTAGCACATTCTCTTTTTCTCTTTTGCACAAACACAATGTTGAGCACTGCACTAACAGTTCAAAATTAGAAGGGCAGACACAGAAAATATGACCCAGCATTTTTCGAATCCCTGGACTTAAAAGAGCTGTAAGACTTCAAAAGTCCTCTCATCCAAATGGTGTCAAAGCTTCACTTTCCTTATTAAGTAATATCTGAGATGTGGCTTTATTTTGGGTGCACCCAAATGGGTTGTGTTGCATTAAAGTCTTGTCTTACATTCATTGATTACTAAGGAGCAATTTTCCCTTATTTTAAGCCCATAACTAATTAAACTCCTCATTGTGCTTTGTTGACAGAAAAACCATATAAAACCAAGAAGCCAGGCACTCTTTATGATACTTTCAGTACAGCAGGCAGTCATCCATCCCACTTGCCTTCTAGGAACATATTTTTGTGTACTATACCTTGTAAAATTTGCTTTCTTCCATTCTAACCAAAGCTTAACCAACATATTTAAACCTATATTTGGATGACACCCTGTTTATCAGTTTGAGCTGCAGAGGATCATTAGTACCATAACAGTGTATCAAATTTGATAACCAGATGCCTTAGGAATGAATAATAAACTCCACAGCCTTCTACCCTCAACATTTTCTTTCCTGTTATTTTCCTTCCCTTTCTCTTTTATCTGTTGTAGCTTTCTTTGGTAAGCATGCTCTTGCTTTAATTTGGAAACTCTGGAAACTCGTATTACTTGAGAACTAAATCTTATGTTCCAGTGAGTTTAACTCAGTACCAGTGAAGAAACAGGTTACATATTGCTATAAAAATTAATACATTTTCAAAGCCTCTCTAATTTACACTGCATTGTTTCTGCCTCAAGAGGTAGCTCCAGCACCTAGACTCAAGCACTATAGATCTATCAATTTACTACTAGGAATGTTTTCTTGTACCACTTCCCTTAAAAAGAAAGGCACCTTCACTTGAAATTTGAAAGGAAATAAAAGTTTTGAAGACCCCATCTTCACTTACATTAACAAACAGTTTAAGAGTATGATAATCCATGTTGCTGCTGTTTCCCCCAACAGTAACAGCTTTTCAGTGGCTCTTACTGCCACACACATTGAAATAAGAGGTACCAGAGATCCTCTCTGCCTGTTTAGTACTAGCTTAAACATTTATCAGTTTCTCTCTGAAAAAACCCTGCTCTAACCATCTGGTTAAATCTCAGTCCTGAGAAATGAAGATTTGTCAGGCCATAGATATTGTTCCATTGTAATCACCCATCTTTCTGAGAAACCTCTGAATCTTTGCCCAGGACCATCCAGTGTGACAGCTGCCCAGATGTTCAGACCCAACTCCATTTCAGCTGTACCTTTCCACATATCTATTTGAGAAAACAAGGAGGAAAAAGAAGGAGGAAGAAGAGGAATAAGAAGGAGGAAGAAGAAGAAAGAGAAGGAGGAAGAAGAAGAAGGAGAAGGAAGAGGAAGAGAAGAAGGAGAAGAAGGAGGAGAAGGAGGAGGAGAAGCAGAAGAAGCAGAAGAAGAAGCAGAAGAAGCAGAAGAAGCAGAAGCAGAAAAAGCAGAAGAAGCAGAAGAAGCAGAACAAGATGCAGAAGAAGCGGAAGAAGAAGCAGAAGAAGCAGCAGAAGAAGAAACCTTCTAAGGCCAAAAAGGTGCTCAGAGGCAGTCACAAAAATTATCTGCCCTGATGCTACCTCACCCACAGCCTGGACCACTGGGAGACACTATCAGGCACACAGTTCCCTAGGCCATAGCATAACAGTACTGAAAAAGACCATTTGTTTATTGCATTCACCTTTTCCATCAGACAGAATATTTATTTATATGGATGACAAGCTTTATGTTATAAGATCTCAATACATTAAAATTTTGCCCTAATTCAGCTGGTAAGTAGCCACCTGTACCAATATAAGCCTCTGCTTTAGGAAGGGTAAGCCAAAATGAGGTTTTCCTTACCTGAAGTGTGTAAGAGATGAAGCACAGAATCCTTCTTCTGGAACTTGCAGGCAGATAGATAACACTGACAGGAGGCTATACCAACCTGAAAAGCTGAACATCATTGCATATTTTTGGAATGGTACAATGGTAACTAATGTGTGGACGAGACACTCTCCCTCCCCCCAAGACAATTATATTTGCTCCATACCACCCTTCTTCTAAAGTGCATTTCTGATTGTGAGATAAAAAATAATTAGCATCTACAAAATTGCAGGAAGGTCTACCAGGCCTACTGTCAGTGCAACCTGGATGCTAATGGAGACAGACTGGAGAGAAGGAAGGCTATGTACAGTGGACTACCAAGAGGAGGATGGTTTGAACTTAAAAGGCATAATCATGAATGGTTGTGGTTGGGAGGGATCTCTGCACATCATCTGGTTGAACTCCCCTGCTCAAGTAGGGTCACCTAGAGATGGCTTTTGAAGATCTCTGAGGATGGGGACTCTACCACCTCTCCAGGGAATATAAACCAGGTCATCCTCATAGGAAAAAAGTGTTTCCTGGTGTTTCAGTTTGTGCCCATAGCCTCTTTCTCATGGGGCATCACTGAAAAAGAGCCTGACTCCATCATCTTGACACCTTCCCTGCAGATATTTAGATATGTTGATGACATCCCCCTGAACCTCCTCTAGGCTAACAGATTTCAGCTCTAAACTGACCTGGGGTATCAGCTGTAAGACAAGATACCATCAGCCATACACTGCAAGAAAAATACCATCCTGGAGTTTTTCTGAAGCCATAGACCATCAAGGGAAAAGATCCTCCTTTTTCTAGTCTAGAGACCTCAAAACATTGTAGTCAATCGGACAAAAACTTCAGTTCTGAGCAGTCTGTAGTACATTGCTGTGACATCCTGTTACGGATCTCTGGACACATCTCTCCCCAAGGGGTAGATGTCTCTTTTGGCCTAGCGGAAAGAGCCAGCATAAGAAACACTGAGGTTGAAGCCAGAACTTGTCCTTGAAGTAGGGGAGATAGCACCCTCTCTGCTTTCTTGCTTCCAGGGATTGAGTTCCTGGGAAACTGTATAAAGGTCAGAAGCACATTCTGCTCTATGTGTTTGTGAAAAAGCCTCTGGAGATTGACGTTATATAAATATTTACAGCTACCACTACTAACCAAACCTGTTTCCAACCTCTGCTCTTCCCAAGAAAGAAAACAGGATAATAAGAAAAAACTGACTTGTGGAGAATAATAGCAGTGAAAATCTAATTTGAAATTACTAATGAAAACTTGTGGAGAATAATAGCAGTGAAAATCTAATTTGAAATTACTAATGAAAACTGCATATTTTCTGAACAGAAAGAGACAAAAAATAACCCAATCAAGGAGCATCTGTAATCTTCCAGTGCAGACTACAGAGGACTGCAAGTCAGCTGTGATATAACAGGACCATGCTTTTGTTTTCTTTATTTTACCCTTGAGAAGATAACCTTTCATATTTTGGTATAGTAGACACATCGATGATGATATTTTTGTGATGTTGCAAAACTCCACTTTCTTCTCATCCCTCTGGGAACAAATTAATTCATATCATGTAACAACAACATAGCTTTATAAAGAACAGAAAGACCAGAGACAGCACTTTGAGGAGACTCAGATATATTAATATCTATTGTCCACACCAAAAGCTAGCTGAGTGAAACTGTCAAAAAAAGGATATTCATAAGAGACAACATGCTAATTCAGTGTCAGAGAACCCAGTCAGAAACAGTATTTGACTCATTCATTCCTAATATTTTTGGTGATCCAAGATCCAAACAAGCACTTGTAGCTCTGGAGGTACGTGTGGCTTGCCAGCAGTTCTGACGTGTCTCTCACAAAATATGGGATGTCAGACTGTGGGTGGCAGGACTGTGCTGGTGGTGAGCGGCTGGGCTGCAGAGGGGAGTGACTCAGAAAGGACAGCTGGGGCAGATAATGAGGCAGCTTGAGACCCAAACACATGCCTGAGTCTGCAGCTGAACCCTGACATGGAGTGGAAGCACCGAGATCTGCAAAAGGTTTTTATCCCCTTTTTTCCAGACTATTCCTTAAGTTCCTCTCCCCTTTGCCTCTCAGAAATGTACATTAGCTGCCCAAAGACTCGTAACTCTGATCTTCAGTGGGACCAGGGTGCCTAGACTGCTAAGGCACTTTTGAAGACCCTATCCACAGCCTTAAAATGCATGGGAACATTAACTAAAT
Organism: Pycnonotus jocosus; assembly: GCA_013400435.1. NCBI lineage: Eukaryota > Metazoa > Chordata > Aves > Passeriformes > Pycnonotidae > Pycnonotus > Pycnonotus jocosus. Next base: position 284,716 of record VWYP01013098.1, read on the forward strand.
GAGATTAATACAATAGACATTCAAATTCAAAAGAAGGAAAAAAGAAGGAACGTGTCTCAACTCTTCTATAAGCCATCTCATCAAAGAGCAGAGTTGGTAGAAATTCCCAGAGTCTGTGACATTTCAAGTAAAAGTTGAAACAGATTTACATAGTCATTCCTGTGTTTTGACAGAAGAAACTCCTACTAGCTCCTGGGCATCCAGATTTTACAACACACCTACACTAAGTTTTGCACGTGAAAAAGGGTGCAAAGGATATGCATTAAAGGATATCACATTTTGTGAAGTGGAATTGTAATTTACTCATGTTTAAAGAAATACACTTTGTTCTTCACAAAGGCCAGTAAAACCTACATTGTATATCCATCAGTGAAAAAAAGCAAGATGAAACATGGAACAGAGAAGTTTATGCTAAAGGCTGTTAAAGAAAGTACCCAATGTTCAAAAATTTGAAATGTATTTATTTTGCATCAGTATGATCCAAGAGGTCCACCGCCTCCCTGCCCGATCTCTGCTGCGCCTTCAAACAGTATGTGAGAGAACATTTACTACTGTGCAATCAGAAAAAGGTCAACAGACTAAATTTCATTCAGCTGATGCCTTTGCTGCATTTTTTCCTGTAATCAGTTCCACCAAATATCAACACAGACTGGCCTCTTCTGGAAATACTTTTTTCACAATATACATTCCAGAACTTGTGTTCCTGAAAACTGTACACTTTTCACTCACTCTGTTTCTGTGAATATAGCTATGGATATTTCTAATTCTTCAGTCCCACACTCCAACAGAATGTTTTCAGTCTTTTCTCTAACAACCCCATGGAATCTTGGTTCATTGCAAAAGCTGAAGGCTCAACCAAATGCTTCATTCTGGCTTGCTGCCATGGTGAAGTTTTCAAAGTTAATTCTTAGGATGCAAATAGCACAACAGGAATAATAAAATGAGAACATATAACGGAATACAAACATCAGGAGTTAGGCTCTGTTGAGCCTTTATAAATGGCATAATATATCAAAAGATTTTTTAGAATTTAATGGAACTAAAAAGACCCAACAAAGTTCTGTTTCATGACTGACACAAAAAATAAGCATGTCTGGCATTCTGCAGATCTAAGACATTTGTGATTATATATAAGACGTTAGATAGAACAGGTACACTGATCATTCATGACATGAGAAGTTCATCACAATAGAATCTCTTGATCACAGTTGAAGAAAATTCAGTCTGTTTCTACATTGAAGTAGCCCTTGTTAATATTGGTGATAGGAAAATGTTGGAACCATTGTTGACTCTTAAAATTGCCTCTAGTCTTCCTTTTCCGACTTGCAAGATGTAGCAAAATACAAATCTATATAAATGAACTGTCATGTTTAGCTGATGACATCTGGTCTGCAAAATACTTTAGAGGGTGAACCCACATAAGTTCTGAAGGAAGGAATAGTCTGCCCAGTAGTCTCTTTCTGTTAGTATACCTCTGATGTTGATATTACGTTTAAAAATGGAATGATCTGTTTTTATCAGGCACCTCTACAAGCTCTTCCTCATTGCCTTCCCTGTATGAATGATCAGAGAGCAAAACTTTGTTACCACCTTTCACAAGCACAAGGATATAGCTGATGGTGCACATTTGCCATGACTGCCAGATAGCTTTTGGCAATATGCTATTTGTTTCCTACATGAAATGGCACTTGCTTTTATGGCTGTGGCATTTGCAAAGTGCCATACATATAACTAGAGGCTGCAAGAATCAAGCAAAGAAATGGATAACAGCTAGTGTTGCTCAGGGATGTCAAAGATTACCTCATAGACTGAGGTGGGAGGGCAGGTAACATTTCCATAAATCTACTTTTGGCTAAGAGTCTTGTTGGTAATACTTGGTGGTGCTGCAAAAGAAACATTCTCTCATTGCTCAATTCAGAATAAAATCATTTTGAGCTCAATAAGCCAACTTTCACCCCATTTGCAGGTCAGGGCAGCTCCACTTACACATTTCTAAATGGTTTATCTCTGGTGCACTAAAACCTACAGGACACAGGATATTTTTCTTCCTTAGAGGGCTTCTGTAGGAGCTGTGTAAGAGGGAGATTCAGTGGGGCCTTTCATTTTTGTGTCTTTGTTGCTGCAGATCTCCTCATTTTGAAGTCCAGTCACACTATTTTTGTTACCATCTGTTAAGTCTTCTGCTGTCTCCATGTTCTTCTTGTTGCATTGACAGAAGTCACTGGAGCTCTCTAGAATGTTGATGCAAAATTTGATAACCAGTGCTAGCCAGGCCATCCCAAAGAGGATCCACAGAGAGATTACATTCTTGTACCAGCTTGGATAGGTGCGATCTGGGTTCATCCCTACAACAGAATCACCCAAAACATTTCTATATTGGATCAAGAGTGCCTCAAAGGAGACATTACATGTAAAGCAAAGACAGTTGAAATAATATTGAATATTGAATATTGAAGTTGAATATTGAATATTAGTGATTTCCACATAAAACACATGTAAGCTATCTACTTAGCATGTGAACAGATGTTGTAAGTGTGTTTTATGATGTGTCAGAAACAGCCTAGTACTCCTCAGGAATTGCAAATATAACCAATAAGAAAAAAAAAAATAAATCCAAAATTACATTCATGTCAAAGTGAAATTATTCACATTCAAGTACACAGTTTAGTTTCTCTACTTATCACTCAGCACCACAATATTCTATCAGCATGTAACGGGGGTCCATGGAGGCAGAGAGGTAAGCAGGTTTTCTGTACCACTGGATGTATCTTGTTAAACCAGATATAAACAAGAGAGTCTCTGAGAGCAGGAGAACAGAGGCCTCAGTAGTCCTAAAACCTCCAAGAGCAACCAAACCTTGGAAGACAGTTTGAAATTATCACCAGCCTTCACAGCCACAGAGGCACTCTCTGCAGGATCACAGACAGCTTGGTGCCCATCAGGACTGCCAGGTCCTTTTCTGCAGAGATGCTTCCCAGCAGGTCAGTTATTCCTCCCAGCTCTTTATCACACTAGTCGGGAAACAGTGCAATGGTCACTTGAACCTTGTTTTTGAGGCATAAACAACACATACAGTATTGTAAGGCAAAATTGTTTAGCCTCTACATACGACAACAGACATATTCAATTATTCCTATACCAAACCTAGTGTATCTATGGCAGTATTCCAGTTACGAAGATACTACACAGGTTGAAGGCACACCTGGAAGAGGAAGGAATTCCAAATGCAGTACCAGAAACTGCGAGAAGTAAAGCTGCTGTAGCACAGAGTTCAGCATCATCTGTAAAATCAGTACAGAAAAATGCTGAGCTGAACCAGCTTTAGTCAAGCTCCATCTGGCTACCCTTGCCCAAGCTAACTTTGTTCCTAACTTATTTACATGTGCCTACTCAAGCTCTAATCATAACTTTGATGCATTACAGACGAGTCCTAAAGTAACTGCCACTAAGTTGTCTAAGCATCAAGCAAGTGCTATGAAGAAAAGAAAATAGCAAATCCATAACAGGATGTTTTAGTCTTTCTGTCTCTCAGGAATTCAAGGGTGCATGTGTTTCTATAATCGATTTGATTTTAATGAGAAAGTCTTTATCAAAAAAGGTGTGTCCTGCATTTTAGCAAATGCAGTGGGTGTGGATCCAATCCCATTTCCTCCGGCAAAAGGTTTTGGCATCCAAAACTAGGTAGTGCCTGGTGCCTGACAGTCTATGCCCAAGTGACTTAAGCTGCCTTTTAGAAAGTATTTATCTAGGGTTTGATAGAAGAAGCAAGTCCCTGTATGTTAATGATGGTGCAGAGTGGCATCTGCTTAAAACCAATTCACTGGAGTGTGATAAGTGTGCCCTCAGCAACTACTGTGATTAAACCACAGCACTCCTGCCTGGTGGTGTAGTCATCCAAGGGACAGGCCACTTCAGTGCCACTTACTGACTGGGACACAATGTTCTTGTTCTTCCACAGGTGGCATTGCTATGGCAGAAATCATGTCTTTTCTAACCTGTCAAATGCCCACCACAACATACTGATCATCAGGTCTGGGAATCACTACTGGTGCCAAACTGCTGAGCGGGGAGCTTTGTATGTCATGGATTTGCTGTTCAGTAGGTGAAAGGAATGAAATGTGAACTACTCACCAATCACATAGTCTCCAAACCCTATAGTGCTGAGAGTAATGAAGGAATAGTAGAAGCCTTCATCATAAGCCCAGCCTTCTTTGTCAGAGAATAACAAGGGAGGTAGCAGGAGGAACAATAACAAGCCAGTTACCAGTGCACAGGTCTTCATCAGGAAGGAAGCTTTAATCTAGTAAAACAGGAAGGAAAAAAAAAAAAAAAAGATTGTCACAAGATGTGCAGCAAGGAAAGCCCAGCTTGGTTTCCAGTTGCAGATGATGATGATATGATGATGGACTCCACAAATGCATACAAACATTCATTGAATTCCACTGTGATAAATGGGATATCTGTCCCACATGTGTGCTGGTTTTAGCTTGGATGGTTATTTTCTTCACAGGAGGTAACAGGGGGTTGTGCTTTAAATGTGTCAAAACCAGCATTGGTAATACAGAGGTGTTCTTATTGTTGCTGAGTAGTGCTTGCACAGTGTGAAGGCCTTTTCTGCTTCTCATCCCACCCCACCAGTGGGTAAGCTGGGGGTATACAGGAATCTGGGAGAGGACACAGCCAGGACAGCTGGGCCCAAGTGACCAAAGGGATATTCCATACCATATGGCATCATGCTCAGCATATAGAGCTGAGGGAAGAAGGGAGCAGGGAATGTTCAGAGTGATGGAATGTGTCTTCCCAACTTAATGTTATGCCTGATGGAGTCCTGCTTTCCTGGTAATGGCTGAACAACTGCCTGCTGATGGAAAGTAGTGAACAAATTTGTTTCTTTGTTTTGCTTGTATGCACAAGCATGTTTTGCTTTACTTATTGCGCTGTCTTTACCTCAACCCATGAACTTTTTACTCTTCTGATTCTCTTCCCTATCCCACTTGGAAGGGGTGAGTAACTGCGTGGTGCTTAGATACCAGCTGAGGCTAAACTTTGACACCCAGCCAACACAAATTGGCCATCACCTTCGGAAGTCCTAAATTCATACCAGTTTAAAGCCTTTTCCACAAATGATCCCATGTAACTTACACATGCAATTCTTACTAAAACTGGTGATAAACAGACCAGATAGTCTAGGACTGTGCATTGCTCATATGCTTTATCACTTCTGTTGCTGTAGGGGAAGTAATTCATCACAGAATTTCCCTCAATTAATAAACAACCTTATCTGACACCTCATAGGGCTGTCATAAACTAAATTTATTCACTTCCAGTTATTCCTGAGTATTATTGCCATTTTGGTCAAATAGTCAGCCGGGCCGTCCTTGTTAGTCATAGGATCTCAAATACCAGACAATGTCCCCTGTCTTTTTTTGGTTTGAGATATGCCTGTCCACAGTGCTTACCCGCCAGTGAAACACCTCCTCTAGGCGACGGGCACAATGCTGAACCCCGAGCAGCATCAGCTGCCCAATTTCGTTCAGGAGCACAAGGTTCAACGGGATCCCAAAAAGTGCAAACATGATGCAGAAGACTCGACCAGCCGCAGTGCTGGGGCTCAGGTTCCCATAGCCTAGACAGGGGAGGAATGAAGCATTAAATCTAAAATAGTCTCTGCTTACCCCTGGAGGGGTGAACCTTCATCATCTACAGAAGTTAGGTGAGAAGGTCACTGCTCCAAAAGGACCTTTTTTTATAAATAACTGTATGTTACATCCATTGTTTGTCATATCCTCTTGTGGGCTGGAAAATAACATTTCTTTCCCTGCCAATTTTGCTTAGTTCCTTTTCCATTTACCAGTGAATTTCCTCTCCCCTATCCACTGCCCTGGCAGGGATCTGACGTAAATGCAAACCTTCCGTTTAGTTCAATTTTTGTAAGCACTGTTGGCATGGGCTTTGCTGTAAATGATCCTGGCATGGCTGTCAGATGGTCTCTGAATCACAACAATAGGGTTTTAATTATAACAACCACCCTTTTCTACCTTTGTCCCACAGGACCAGTGAACTTAACACTGCCTCCTTGCTAATATTCTTTTCACCACAAGTACCAAACACATCTTAAATTGTCAAAATTATTGTCTAGAGTCAATATACCTGGAGAAATTATATTTAACCTTTGTAAAATACTTCAATTTGAGCCCTACATTAAAAAAAGAAGTGTTTTTGCTCTTTCTTCTAGTCATAGGAAGTGATCTAATAAAAGGTCCTGCCTTGCAATCAGAGCCTTGCTTGTATCCTCAGATGATTCTGGCTTCAAAATCACTTGTCTTCATTCCCCACAAGTTCTTTTTATAATGTCCCATAAATTTGCAGACTTCCACTTGTAATTTCCAATGTTTTCTGCCACAAGAAAATTAGATTTAACTAGGATGGTTTCAAAGACAGAACAACTAGCACACCACAAGCATTTCAACAGTGCCTTAGCCAGTCAGAGACCTATAGCTTTGACTACATTCCAAAATCACCTCTTTCATTAGAGATTGGTGTACATCCACACAGGAGGTAATCTTTTTACCACACATAATGTTATCCCCTCCCAGCGCCGCCCAGCCATCGGCACAGGAAGCCCTCCACTCCCTCCACCGCTGCCTTGCTACCCTGCTTTTGGGTGCTGTAGCCTCAGAGCAGCGAGCAGTGCCCAGCAGGGAGAGGCCCCAGGGCTGGGCTCCGTATCCCAGATAAGTGAGAGTGCAAACATCTGTGGTTAACTCAAGAGTCCCATTTCTTCACCAGCCTCTGTCACATGCCAGCTGCAATAAGCCACTGACTGAGACGTAGAAATGTGTGCAGCTATGAACTGGGGATATCTACACACTCTGTGCCAAGTTTTTGCTAACAAATATCTCTCCCCATGGACAAGTCGGCAGTTAGTTGTGCACGTGTGCCGGCAAACTACACCCAGAAAAAGGTCTGGGGGCAAACTGTTCCTAAGTATGTACCCCCACAAATCCCAAATTCCATTATATGGAGGAATCCCCTTCAATAATTTTAGGCACACAATATACCTCCAATGGAGCCCCAGGAGCCTGTCCCTGGGAAGGGGGAGAGCATCCTCCAGAAAGAATGGGATGCTGTTATGTAACCAGATGTTTTGAAATACAGTCAAACCAAAGGGGCTAAATTAGGACTTCATGCCAGTGCTGCTTCTTCTTTGCTTGTCAGCAGCTTTGCAATGTTAATGCACTTTTCCCCAATGATTGCTAATTTCTGCCATTTTTCACCATTTCTAGACTAATAGGTGTGGTAAATGAAAAATGCAGGCAAGCACTTCTGGTAGATGACCCCTTCTAAGAAAATTATAGAAAGATGTGTCTGGTGTGATGCATTTCACACTGGCTGTGACATTTCAGTGGATTAGTTCCAGTTTTTCTCTTATGGGATTAGGGTGTTTTGTGGCCTGACCTGGCCCACCAGAAAGTACTGCGAGCATTTACTGCAGGGTTGGAGGCTGAAGATGAGTCACATGCATTAATGGCTAGTTATTCCCAAGGTAGTTTCCCCCAACACTTCCCCTTTCTTTTCCTTCTATATCAAGTTTTAAAAGACTGTGTGATGTCTTGGGTAGTTCTTTTAACCACAGATTTCTAAGTTTCTCTGTAGAAAAACATAGAAGAAGAAAAGCCCATGTTCTCTGGCCACTGTGTGAAGCACAACAGCATTCAGAATTTTAAGGATCCCACATAGTGCCAGATTTTAGTGCCAGAGGACCTAAACTTAACTTGTATGTTACAATTAATTTAGAATGGCAAACTGAATGATGTAGAAAGGTCTAATGTGCACAGTAAACCCAGCCCTCCAAACACCAGATCTGTTTTGCATTTGATTTCTCTGGCTCCCTTTTCCCTTGGACTCAGCAGCTTAAGACCATTTTCTGAAGACTTACTACAGAGTTGTTGTACACATGCCAAAAAGCCATGTCCCACCAGCTTTTTATATAGGATACAAAGTATAACCAAATAGCATAGGAGACTGTAGACTATGCAAAAGGGCCAGAAATTTACTCCTGTCTGGTTATATCCACTTGTCTTTGCTCTAGACAAAGAGATGCCAACCTAATTGTACATAAACCTCAACTGTTATAAAACTCAAGCAGAAACGGGAAAATAGGACTTACTCTCTTCAGTATTAATTGATGTCTTAAACCATTGCAAGCTGTATGTGAGAACATTTGAACCAGATTCAGAAATTAAAACTACATTGCCAGTTATTGTCATATCTTTCATGAGCCTGCTGCTGGGATGTCACCTGGTACACATCTGAGCAAAGAGACACTGAGAAATGATCACTAAAAACTGCAGAGACATCAAAGTGTGTTTCCACTGAAGCAGCTGGATTAAGTGCATGTATAGCTCCTCTTGTTTTGAAATAAGGTATAATGTAAGTTAAGCTTCTTTGGAGGAAACAAAATGAGAGTGGTTTTATTTCTAAATGCTCATAACCACTTGTTTTAACTCATGTGCTTCTATTACACATATTAAGGATTTTTTTCCTGCTTTCCCATTACATTTCTGTCAATAAGGGATTCAGAAGCTCTGTAGACTTGTTAAGAAGATGAGACGTATTAGTGAAAGCTCTTTTCATTCACAAGACAATACTTTCAGTGCCCTCAGTTAACTGACGCAGATGCAACTTCCTGCTGCCCACAATGAGAGGTTTGTTCTCACTGTCCAGATATAAAAGAGTATTTTCATCAAAAAGTGCTTAGAACATAAAGTGTATATCATAGGCTGAAAAAACCTGAAAATTTACCAAAAAGTTTCATTTGCAGGAAAAAACCATACTTAGCATAGTATCAAATCTCCCCAGAAATGTATTTGAGTGCTACAAAAGCTACTGGTTAGAGAAGCAACTCTTCTTGTTTTATTAAATGTTTTCTCCTATCTGCAAGTACACAAGCCATCACTTCCTACAGACATGGTCTAATCCCAAATTTACAGATTACTCTTGTTGACAGTATTTTGCTTTGAATAACCAGGAATTCATCTAAGCCTGGGGGCCAGGTATCCACTGTGCAGTTCACCGAGGGGTGTCAGTGCCAGAATTACTTTACTTTGCATTACTCATTTAAATACTCATAAAAACTTCTCTGCTTGGCAGTTGGGATGATGTTCAGTGAACCACATTCCTATTTTCCCAGGCATTGGAGGAAATTAAATCCTTAAGCCATCCAGCTCTTCCCACCACTAGCTCCTCCTCTAACACTTTCCAGGAAATCTAAACTTTTCTTTCTCTTGTGGTCTTTAGAAGGGATCTGGATGTTTTTATCCAGGAGAAATGAAAGTGTTTTTTCATGAAGAATTCAAATGTTTCATTGAGAAAAAAAGATATATGAAAATTCATTTTAGATGGCAAAGACATTTTTGTGTAATTCAAAGCGGAAAAACCACAAATACTCCTAGTGATCACTCACACCACCTTATGATAATGTTCCTCTGGTTCCTAGAAATGTGAGCATAGGCCCAGCTTAGCTGGAAGGTGACCCTGACAAAGCACTCATTAGCCTGCTCTGACCTCAGAGCTGACTGCTTTAAGCACACAGTTGCACTGGAGACCTCCTGAGGTACCAGGAAGCCTGAATTATTCTATGACCTTACATGCATTAGCATTTTCAGAGGTCATTTGGTACCACACCTACATTCACCTGAAGATCAGCAAGGCAGGGGTTCCTATCCTCCCTCATACTTCAAATGTCTCCATAACTGTATAAAACATATTCATATGCTTGGCTTCTCAACCTTCTTGTAAGATTCTCATTACACCCACAAGTCTGCCTGAAGTTCAAGAATACTTATCAGCTGGACACAGCTAAGGACACCTGGCATGGGAAGCCACATTTATTCCCAATCCACCTATCCCAGGAGGATGCTACTGGCGTGGAGTCTGTACATGTAGGGCAGAAACAGGACACAAGCCCCAAGTAATCACACTGCTTGCATTGGCTACTCAGTTTTATGATTAGAACAAACTGAAAATTTGAAGAATTTGATTTTAAAGCTAGTGGTGGCAGAATCTCAGGAACTGTGTCTTTTATGGGGAAGATCATTGGGACCCTGGCATGTTGAACCAGGGAAGTTATTTACAGTTTCAGTCCTATGAAGTTCCAGATGAGAGTAAAATTTGGTAGCACACTGCTTCGGTGAGTAAAAAAATGCTTCAGATGAGTACTGCAGTCTTTGTTTCGTGCTGTGCATAGACTGAAAGCTGTATAGTGGGCTTAGTCTCAGCTGGATGAGATGGCATGCAGACAGGAAAGCAGAGCACATTTCCAGGGCTCAGGAGATAGCTCAGAGGATGCTGCTGTGAGCGGCTGTCCCCAAACCCACCAATGACCTCCCATGGACCACTGTGCCACATCCTACACGGCCAAGCCTGTAGAGAAGCTCTGCCAGCTGTCACAGCGCAGGGAAAAGATCAATGCATCAACAGGGGCAGCTTTTCAGCAGAGAACTCCCCTACACAAGAGATTCCTGAGGTTCACAGAAGATTCAAACATGAAAGTGGTCCCAGGTTGTTATTCTGTATTTTAACCACTTTGAGACATCAAGTTAGTTTAACTGAATTCCCCAGCAGATTGTCAGCCAGCAGTGGGCAGGAACCTGAACATTTTTCAGGAGCTTCATCAGATATTAGGCAGCACTGCAGAGGTTCAGTCTTCACAAAACACTTGCTGGCCCATACCAGGATTTCACAGCCATGAATTTGCTACTGTTTTATTCCCTGAACTGGAATCCTCTGTGGCAACTGCTAAATGTCTGTAACAGTGTGGTTAATACCATCACTCACTGAATAGCCTGATCCATGCCTGTGTTATCTCCCAGTCATTTGGGCTACTGCTTTTAGGAGCTATGCACAGTGCTAACCAGAGAAGGAAAGAACAGGAAGAAGATATTTCCCTTCTTTTCTTCATGGTGAGATGATTTACTTGCCCCATGTTATAGTTAAAAAAGGGCCCTTGACATTCACACAACTGAATTCTGGTGGTTGTGCCTCTAGAAAATGGTAATACAGCACCAGGCATTGGCATCCATCCACCCAATATTAAGTGGGACATTCAGGCTGTAGAGGACAATATTCCTTCTACTCTTAGGCTTGCAGAGACGAGTCAGCCTCATCACTGGCTACAGAAAGAGCCTTTCCCTAGCACCTTCTCTGAAATTACAGCACCCTGTGGTCGTTTGACTTTAGGAACTTTGATCTTGTGCCCCACTCTGAACTTGCTTTGACCTCTACCCTGTTAGTCCAAACAGTCCTAAGTAGGAGGAGAGTAAACACAGAAGGAGAGACTTTGTGTCGGCAAGGGATAAAGAAGTCTGAGAGATAAAACCAGCAGCAAGTTAGCTTCTCTTTCTTTAATCATGTTTAGTACTACAGGAACTCTGAAGATGACCCTTCAAGGCATTGGAGAAAGGGTTCTTATGGAAAAATCTGCAGAAAAATGAGATAACATATAAAATCAGGCATGATATGATATGTCAAAGACAGCAATGAGGAAAACACAGAAATGTAAGAGTGAGGAGAAGGAATCAGCAGGTGGCCAGGGCTGCCCATCCCAAAAGTTATGAATGCAGTTCCATTCAAGTTATGAGATTGGCCAAAAAACTACATAGGCTTTGGGGCACTTCTTTAAACAAGAGATTTTAGTTCATACATATCTATTCTTTAAACATTTGCAATTGAGGCTCCAACTATGTCCAGCCTGCAGGTTAGAACTTGCTTTGTTTTTAAGCAAAGTTCACATGCTGTTTTTAATCACTAGTGGTGAAAATAGACGAGGCTCTCATTTAAATGGAAGAAGGATACAGTGCAGAAGATGCTGCAACAGGAGACATGGGGATTTAAGCCTTGTCAGTGGGGAAAGAAGTTAATGCCCCTCAGTTGGTGTTAATGGGGAAAGAAGTGGACATCCCTTCCTGTATCCCAGTGAGAAAGTGTTCTGGTAAGGACTTGAGAAATGGACCTAGCCTTCTGAGGGGGGTTACAGCACCTAAAGTAAAACACAGAAGCTGGCAGAACAGAAAGAACATCTCAAAGGAAAGTAATGAAGGTAAAAATTATAGTGGTTTTGGCAGTGCTGTTTGAAAAGACTAAGGACAAGAGTCACAAGGATGTTATTTCACATAAGAGGCCAGCAAGGCAGGGATAGCATTAACTGCAAAGAAAAAATGTGGAAGAGACAAACAGACCAAAGGACTTGCAGCAACTGGAACATATGGAATAGATGCCATCCATAGTCTTCAAAATCTTTATATAGTACCCCAAAATTCCTGAGAATCTTTCTTCTGCATTATCATCTTAACTCTACCCTTCCTGAACTCATTTGCCAGAATGCCTTGGGCTTTAACTCCTATAGGCTGATCTTGTGCAGCTGGACCTGCCTTCATTGGTTCCATAATCACAGCCTGAGATAAACCCTTCCTTGCCTTGTAAGAACACTAAAACCTCTACAAGTCCTCAAGAAGCCCTCTCAATTGTCATTTATCTCACTGCCATGCCTTATACATGAAGTTTCCTATTGTGACTCACCCCTTTGAATTTCATTGAGTTGTTTGGAAAGGAGCTTGTCTCTTTACTTGACATCATCAATTATCCTTCCCAGTCATGCTCTGGTATCCTCTGTGAGGCTGAACCCTTCACTATCTCAAGAATTTGCATAAAGAGAGATTATGATAACAGACTCAGAGTGAAGCTCTGTGAAACCATTTATAGTTTTCTCTTCTACAACTTATTGTTATCAACAGAGTGTTAGGACACTAATCTGTATGCAACTAACAATTTAACTTCAAAAAGCAGAATGAAGGGTCCAGTTGTCTAAAGTTTTCTGCATAGAAGTGGCTTGTATGGCATTCTCAAATCCACAATTGAAAAATCATGAATAAGTCTCTAGAGTCATAGCATCAATTATGAGATAAAGAGCTGTAATATTTGGTTCTTTTCAATTGCCTCTGCTATCAAATCAGTTGCATCATGTCCTGTCTTCCTCCCCTATAGCCATCATGGGAGTAGGGGCAGAGGGCAGAAAGAGTAGCTTAGCAGCTACTCTTAGTAGAAGAGCAGAAATGCTAGATCTTTGCCAACATAACAACATCCCCTTATATTTTAACATGATAAATTTGATTCTCCCTGAATATCATGAACTTAAATCGGCCGTGGTGAAATAGTCACTCTGACGGCTTAGAAACTCATTAGGATTCACTACCTAGGCAAGCGAAGCAGCTGTGAGCAGATGCTGCTTTGTACCAAAGGCTGGAAGGCACTGACCAGGCTCTGCTGGAAACCCACAGCCTGTGTAAGGCTGTCTGATGAGCCTCCACTGCCATCATCTGGTGCAGCCCTTGCCTGGCAGTGCAACACACTGAAAGTGTGCTCCCAACCAGAGCTATGCGTGTGCAAAAGAGCGGGGCAGAAAGATGTACTGAGTCACAGGAAGATGACACACCACCACCTACCCGCCTCCACCCCCACAGAAAACCCACAAGCCCCTTCTTTCTTTGAGCTCATGTTTGGGGGCTTAGTGTTCTGGAGCCAATGTATGTTCAGAAACAACCAGAAATCAAAAGAAGGTTCCATTTGGGTACGAAAAGAAAAATCTTGATTTAAAAATATACTTAAAATTGAAGAGCTGACAAATCAAGAAATCCATGAGGGATTTTTGATACTCAGCAACCATCTCTCCACACACAACATCTCTCCATCTCTCCCTCCATACTTTTTTTTTTTAACTTTTTTTTTTTTTTTTTTTTTTTAATACTGGGTCACGCCATAAGAAAAAGACATCAGGGCAAGTTATTAATTGTTTTGGGGACAGGGGACATGAACTGGCAATAATTAACAACATCTGCCTTAACTAGCTCTGTACCTAGTACATTTTGTTTTTTCCATTTTCTCTCCCCCTACTTATTTCCATCATTTCTTCATGGCTTTGCATTAGTCATTTGCTGAAACCCGAGTTAACTGAATTGTGATGTTTATCCAGCTATTTACCTTTCACTTGAACAAGCAGGTCTTCATCTAATACAGGTAGTAATAAGGAGGAAAAATTCATAAATATAGTCTCTAAAGATGCGATAGCCGGTATTAAGAATTTTCCAAAATCATTCCTGTCCTTGTGATAAGAAAAGCCCATTTCAATGCACAATTCACCCCAGACCTCTCAGAGTGCACAAGACTTGGGAAAGTCCAGACAGTGTGGCACCATGAAGTTCAGGCCCCAGAAGCCATGTGACTTAGTAGGAATATGTCCTGAGCTAATCATCCCTGTGTCTGATCAGTTAGAGATCATTACTGCACTGGCACTGACAAAGCACTCCTAGGGCTGGCTTCATGGGTGCTTCCCTACTTGCCTACTGCAAGCTCCAGGGAACCACACAGTGCTGGAGCAGCATCTGAGTACAAGTCCTCATTCCCACTCTTTTCCCACCTATGAGGTGGCCCCATAAGCAGGGAACTCTTACCAATGGTTGTTATTGTAGAGATGGAGAAGAAGAAAGACCCACTGAAGTCCCACCTGCCCAGGTTAGTGGTGTTTCCCTGGAGGGTTATGCCACTCTTGTAGGCTTGGATGATACCCTGCAAAGAGACAACAAGGTGAGATCCCACAAACCCCTTTAAGGCAAGTTCATGTGACTGGCATTTCCACTTCTAGCTGGTAAAATCCCTAACTGCAACCACTTCTGATTCTGTTGTTTCCCTTTTAGTAGAGGATATCTTGTGCCTTGGAGACCAAAGGGCTGCAAGGTCAGAAAAGCCAAAAGCCAGCACATTGTTTCTAAGAACAGGGCATCTACAGCAATAAAAGAAAGTTGCACATGGTAGATTATACAGATAAATGTGGAAGAGATTGGAGGGTAAGATCTAACTAGAGAAGACCTCGACAGACAGTAATTAAGACTGCCTTATGATATGTTCATTAGGAAAATGAAATGTTTCCAGATGGGATATTCCAATGGCAGAACTCCCAGAGCAGCAAATGTACATGCACATGTAAATGGTACAGATCCCTTGCAGTACACCCCTCTGGATGGGGAGGAATGTATCTGGTGTGTCACAGGAGACTGAGACTACTCAGGTTGGCCAAAATGTTCCCACCTTGGGACTACAAATGTGAATGAACACATCAGAGTAGCATTATGCCTGATTCTGTTCAATCCTCCTGGGAAAGACTTAGAAATTACTAGCCAAAGTGTGCTGAGTTATGCCAAAATAAGATATCAAATGTCTTAACAGTGCCCACATCTGTCTATACCTTCCTATGCCAACAAAATTAATGACAGTTGTGTCCAAAACAACATTATTCACAGCATGGACACTAAACATTCCACATTTCACTTGACAGTTGATTGTCTTTGAATGCAAAGTGTAACCAAGAATACATAAAATTCATCATCTCTGAAAAAAAATTCAGATACTAAATAATGTCCCTATCCTAACAAAAAAGACTACTAATAAAGCTTTCACCACTGATAATAAAAGGAATCACACTCAGATTTTGATCAGTTTTGGTTTTACAAGGAAATTGTAGTTTATAGATCCACCAAACAACCTGGCCTGTCAATCCTGCAAATCAAGGAAGCTTTGTCCCATTTTACTGATGTAACATGCTCTACATAATATATATGATTTATATAATATTACACGAGGCTGTGAATTAAAAGCTGTTTTCAGGGTCCCAAGCAGCAGCTTAACTACAAGGATCATTATCTCTTTTCCCTAGAGCTACTAATTCTCACACTAAGACCAAGGAGCAGCTCAGACATCAACACATTTTTCTAAGCAATAAACACTGTTTGATAGTGCATTCTCAAAAATATCTTGATTTACGCATAACTGAAGGCAACTTAAACCCCTCAGGGCCACATTATAATCTATTAAAATCTAAATTATGAGACAGAGCAGAGAGCCTGTGCTCTGAGAAGGACTAAGGACCACACATGTTGTATTGCATTTTGTTTCCTTTTGCGAATTGTCGCTGTAATGTGAGTGGGGCAACTCAAAAAGAGATTTTGTATATAGCAATAGTGACATAAAAAGAACCAAGCCCTGCTTCCCTTCTCCATGCAACTACCTCTGAAAAAAAAGAGAGAGAAAAGGTTGCCTCAAGAAGCCTCCAGAAGGATTTGTTTTGAACAGTTGTGTGTAATTACCCCGCTCATCATTCTTCTTCCAGGTCTGGTGTCTGCATTTGTCAGGTTGCATGGGGTGCAGGCTGACAACACTTGACCATTAATTTAAGAAATGTAAGAAACTTTGTGGACAATGGCCTAGACAGGAACCACAGTGTGCATGAACATAAAGTAACTGCCAAAGTAAGTCAAATTGGTAGGAGAGACAGTGGAAAATTATACAGATGACCTATTTTTTCCTCCTCCAGAAGCCAGTAGCTAAATTTGAAATAAAAAGCTTTTCATCTAAATTTCCTTCTGTAAACTGTGATCTCTGCAGTTCTTAGTTGGTCTTGAACACATATATACCTGCTGGAACAGCTACAGTCCAGTTCTTGGATAAATGTATTATCAGCTGGATCAGGGATACTTGAAAAACTCAGACATGCAGCATGTTTGTTGTCCATTCTCCTGCCTGATGTCCTGCTGACACAAGCTCAGCAGTTGACAGTATTACACTCAACATCAAGTTTTTAAAGCCAGAAACATTGAAGAACCAGAGAGGATTGCAAGAACCTGTGGCACAATTGGCCCAAAGAAATGGAAAAGCCTTCATGCAGAAAAGGGAAACAAAGAGCCTGCAAAAGACATCATGTGAGAAGCAAGCAGCAGCCACCAAAGTCATTAAGTGTATAATTTTACATCTTTGCACCACTTCCGTTCTGCCTGGTTTAGAAGCAAGAGGCTGAGCAGTTGTGAGAACCCATGAGAGCTTTGCAGTACCTTGTAACCACTCAGCATCCCAGGGTCACTCTTAACTTCCCCAAGCAGTGATGCTACTGCCAGGGAGCACAGGATGTGTGTTGAGGCTGTGCAGACAGGCCACAGCATCTGCCCCAAATGGCACGGTGGCCTGCACTGCTGTCAGTGGGAAGGAGCACCACGTAACCATTACTCAGTGGCAAAGAGCGAGCCTCGAGCTTGCAGCATGCCAGCTGTTTTCTGCTCCTGCTACTCAGGCACTTGGTGTGAATGCTGAGGTCTCCAAGCCCCTTCAGCAAAAAGTCCCTAAGCATTTCTTTGTTCAGTCTTTTTATCAAACACCTAAATAACGTCATTAACCATTAGCCTCCCCACCTGTTGAAGCCAGCCCAATGGGGACCACTGAACATTTGTGCAAATCAAACCCACTTGAATAAATCAACACTCCAAGAAAAAATGTCAAGTTTATTACTGTTAGGAAGAAAGAGCTACTGATGCCACCCTTAAAAGGGAAGACTCACAGTGGCTGGAGATAAGGATACTGGATTTTATTTTCCTAAAGTAAAAAATGTTTTATTATACTATCTAGAGTCAACCTTTGACACAGCAACAATAATGACAGAAAACTAAAGATTGACTCTCCTGAGAATGGTAGAACTAATGGAGCTTGCCTTCCTGCAGATGTGCCCATGGGGGTGGATTCATGAAAGAGAAATCCATAGATGGCTACTAATGCACAGAAATTACTTCTGGCACAGGAAGTCATTGGATTGCAAACCCCTGAAGGCTGACTGAGCATTCAGGGAGATATCAGTAAATACTCTCCATAATTTGCTATATTCCTTTAGACTTTTGCTTTTGGCTATTGCTCTTTTCCATAGAAAAATTAAAATTTTATAATTTTAGTACACAGGAAAAAATCCAGGTGTAAACACTCTAGCAGAACAGCTGAATTCTCCCTGCTTTTTCCATTGAAGAGGTGTTGATATGTCTCTGCTACTGATTTTCAAATAAATTTAAAGTTTATTTTAGCCTGTGGGTTCAAGAGGTACTAAAAAGAAAGTGAATCACACATGTTGCATCTGAAATGCTTAGTTTCCTTAGCCAGCCTCTTTGAGAACCAGAAACTTTGTTTTACTTTATAATTACTTCGAGGTGAAATGCTAAGGGTTTTCCTTTTTCTCTTAATTAGGCAGGTGATTTGTATAGTGTCTGCCTCAAAACCTAATACATTAAAAGGCAGTAGTAGAAGCAGCATCTTAAATCCAGTGTTCAAAAGCAGTTATCTGCCTGATCTAAGACCCCAGTCAACACCACCAACCACCCAAACCCCAAAAATACTGAACTTGCAGAGCTTGGGCTTGATATTTTGGGAACTTTAAAGGTCATGTGCAATTCAAAAAGCAGAAAGAAAACAGGTGGGTGGTTAAAGTCATCGGAAATGAATGCAGTGGTTCTTTGGTTTCTAGAGACAGACAAGCTGTACAACATAAAACCATAGTTTCACTTCTCTGCACTCATTTTCCCCTCTCTAAAGTATTTAAGATAAAGTATGTAAGATAATAATTTACAGTTCACAGTGACTATTACATCTTTAGCTGACAATACTTACATAATTTTAAACTACAGATAAAAGTTTTGTGGGAATTATTGTAACTCCTATAGGATTTTTAAACTGAGATTTTAAATTATTAAGACCTTCATGGGTCAATGAAACTTCATTTGCAGGCTGTTGTACTTCCTCATCAAGTAGGCTGCTCTGGGTTTTGACTACACAAGTAGGCTTTGCACGGTGCTACTTTATACTGCCATGGCTGGTGACGAGAACACTAGCATGATGTCCACTCAGAGATTTCTATTTAAAATGTAGATGCCTGTCCTGTTACCTTTGTGATAAAAACATGCCCCAGAATAGTCAAATTGGGCTTCCAGCTTCACCTTTCTCAAGTCCAAGCTCTGAAGTTTCAGTTAGAAATGTCATAAGCTAATGCTTGCAACTGCAAGCTCTATGTTAGATTACACCCCAGCACAAAAGCCTGCTTTGTGCATATTTCTGCAAGGAATTCCCTCCTCGAATTCAAGCTAAGTGGTAACCCTGTGAGGAAGCTGTGGATTTCTATTGACTTCCTTATCATACTTATTTTAGGATGGCAATACTCCTTTCTTTCCTTATAATTTACTATCAGTTGCTGGTGTTTTCTGCAGCAACATCCAAACACGTTACCACAATTTCCTTATTTGAGTCAAAAAAAAAAAAAAAAAAAAAAAAAAAAAAAAAATTAAACCACTCCTACAGCCTGAATTTTAACTCTTCACAGCTCTGGGGCTGCACTTCCACAGATGATTGATAATCAGTGGCTCACCTATACTGGAGTTTTACCACTCTAAACAGCTTTGCAGCAATAAGCCCAAAGTAGTTATTACAGTCATACTAGCAAAAACAAAACCATACACTTTGAATTACACTCAAAAGATCTGTTCCTGTCTAGCTAAAAAAACCCCCAAAAAACTCCAAAACAAAACCCCAAACTACCAAAACCCAGCCCCAGCAACTACAGTTCAGTTCACACTTGACATTTGCGTATTGCATCTTCCTCCCCATAAAATGCAGGTTTATTTGTTCTTTTGTATTTGCTGCAGAGCCACTCTACCCTTCAACCATGTCCCTAAGTCTCATTTACCATGTTTGCTGTGTTATCAGCTCTGGGCAGCTCCCAGCTTTCTCAGTTTACACACTTCCTCTCTTCCACGATTATCATCACATGTGGGCCCCTCATCACATCTGTGGCTGCAGCACAGCTTCTCATCACCAAGTACTAAAAAGGAGGGACCATTATTTAATCTGACCTCCTTGACACCAACTAAAAATTCCATCTTTTACCTCTGCACTGAGTCACAACAGCATGTGACTAGGACACAGCTTTCAAAAAAGGCATTTAAAAGGCAGTAAAGAATGAATGAATGAATGTGTATATATAAACTGAGGCACTATGTCCTTTGCAATCTCTTTCTTCAGAACATTATGCTTTGCTTTCCTCCCGTCATCTTTACAGCAAAAAATAAGCTTTATATAAATGATTAAGCAAACTGATTCTAATCTGCCTGCCCTCCCCAAAATGAGCAAGTTAAGTGAAAAAGACAAAAGTGAAGCCCAAAAGATCAAGACCCTACCAAATACACCTATAAGAATTTATGATTTTTTTTTTTTCCTGGAGGAAACCATCAGGGAAAGAGTCATATAAATGATCTTTTTATAAACTGTGGCTCCTGTCACTGCCGTTGCCCCCTTCTTCTGAACTGTGGCATTCCAGCCAGAGGTCATGGTAATCTTGAGATACCTTTAAAAGCAAAAGTATTATTTACTAAGTGTATTTGTAAGCAGTTCCCAAGGAAGGCAAAAATGGACTGGTGTAAGAAACTTTATTCCCAAGTTTAGTTGACATTCACATATTCATGTACAAAAATCAACTTTTCCAGGGCATACATGTCCTCCTGAAAGTGGCTTTCAGACACTTTTCCTCACCTTTGCAACATATAAAGGAAGAAAATAAGCTGTTCAAAAGGCACCAAGCTACCATTTAGATTAATCAGAAAGCAACTCACAGACTTTGTGCACTGGAAATTCTGTGCAATGTTGGCATATAAACATTCATTTATGCCTCACAGAATACCAGCTGTAAATCAGAAGAGAATGGTTAACATTAACCTTGGTCTCAGATTGCAAGGACAAAGGTCAATTAATTTCCAAAAAAATGGACAAATAGATTATTAATCACACCTTTCCCAGCCATTAGGTCTGATCCCTTGTTTTTGTCTGGAGAGTAAACTTACATGAGTTCTGCCTGAAAGAAGAACTGGCACAAAATACAAAACATTAAAAACTCAGCTGGATTCTTCTGAATTCATAGTGTTGGTTGGTGGTGGTCTGGTTTTTTTTCTTTTTGTTAACTTTATGCTGCTTGAATAACCTGAGAGCTGATCACCTAACTGCTCCCCCTCCTCCCCAGCAATGTTTACTAATGTAATTGGCAAACATTTGAGTTCCTCAAAACCAAAGGAGCCCCAAGAGCAAAAGCACTTTTACTTTGCAGCTTGGTCTGCACTACAGTTTCTAGAATTCACCTAGACTTACTTGCCAACAGGAAAGGAGCAAAAGATGTTGTCTAGTGCAGTAATGCTCCAACCAACGGTACTCTAAGCCACTAGTACTTTTTCTGAAGATTAAGCTTTTATATCAAGGAAGAATCTGTGCCATGATTCATGAGATAGTGTTGCTGAATTCCAGTCACTTCCCAAACCCCAATGAGAGCAGTTACTCGACAGCTGGGCTGCAACAGAAATAGGCAGGGCCTGTTGAAAGAAGTTGGAAGGAGCTGCCTCTATAATTTACAGAACAGAGAAAGGTTTCATTGTATTATCCTTGTAAAACTGAGATTTGTCTCCCTAGTTGTTTTACTTTTAATTGCATTTAAAAAGATAAAGTATGAAGAACCAGTACATATAAGAATAACCCACATCTTCAAACAACTGACAAGAATTACCATTTTTCTTTTCAGAAAGCACCCCAGTCTTTAGCTATTCACTGCTAGTTGTGGGTCTCAAACCTTCTGGTAGGACAGGTTATTGAGACACTCACCACTCAGTGCCAGCTGGCTACACTTCCTTGTTACTTCCCACCAAGCCTGACGAGCTGTAACTGGGAATTGGATAACATCAAAAGAACGCATCTCTTTAGGCAGAGGAAGGATATAATATAATATATAATATATAATATATAATAGCCTGCCATGCTTTTTCCCTTGCCTTTCTCTTTTTGAACACAGGTACTAGACACTACCAGGAGACCTAGGGCTGAGTCAACTAAGCAGAAAGAGGTCATCAGTATGCCTTCTCATCACCTTCCAAGAAGTCCAACAATATAGTGCCAGCCCTCTGCCTGATAGAATAATGATTTTATCTTCAGCAACTTCTGTCAAACATATGCTAGAAGATGGTATTATTAGCACAGAATGCACATTCTTGGTAAGGCATCCACAGCTCTTTTAACCAACAAGTCTGGAGAAAGATGAATTGGCTGTAACTTAAGCAAAGTACTAGTACATTTTGATAAGCAGAAGTGGGAAAGAACAATTATAGGGGATCAACCCTATTACATCTGTGATAAGTTAATCTGACCAAATTGAGTTCTATATAGATATTACAGCTCCACAGTACCAGGAGCCATTGCTGCTCTTTAAAGACCCTCACCACTGGCAGGTGATCTCTGATGCTCACCCCTTCCTGTTGCATCATCTGAGTGCAAGATTATTTTAATAAACTGTGTTTGTGGGGTTTTATTTCCTGACAGCTGTCACAATTCTCTGCTGGTTCAATGTCAGTACAAGCCAAGGTATTGATGAGGATCTTTCAGTCACATGGAATCTCATTGCTCTTGTAAACATCTACTCAAACTCTTTGAACCTCTAGCTGTTGACTCTGGAGATAACAGTATCTGGATCCACCTGCAGCCATTTCGTTTATAGCCTGCCCTTTAGCATTAGGTCCTTTTCACTACACCTTAAATCTTTCTAGGCCAAAAAAAAATTAGTTCACCTTTCACTTTCTCATTTTATGAAAGCAACTGTGTTTAAATAGCATTATATATCTACAACAGAAAATCAATAGAACAATATAATAAATATAGGAAACATCTGTACTAGGGACATAGTATATAACACAAAAGTTTTCTATAAAAAAAAGGAAGGATAGCATGAAAGAGATGTCATGGTAATAGGGTAGCACACAAAAAGTGCTATTCCAAGTTTGGCCCTACAGCCAATCATCTGATTAGAGAGACACTGGCAGGTACAGCAGCTGAGTGCCTGTAAGCATTGAAAATGACGCAGGAGAAGGAATGAGTTTGGAGGACAGCTCAGCTGGACCAGAGCTATATATACACTCACACTGTGCAATAAAGCTGAGGCACTTCTGCATTAGAAGTGGTTCACACCAAAGCATGTCTAGGTACCCCCAACCTCAAAACATCAGAAAAGGTCGCATCTCCAAGAAATATGCCCACACAGAGAGTGTCCTTTTTGTGCATAGCTTCACCTTCTAGACACTTCCAGAAACTGGAACCAACATAATTTTTGCTTGGACATAGATATTTTTCTCCCCAGCTGAGTCCAGCTACTTTTCTTTATTGTATTTAAAGTGTATCACTTGCAAGCTGTCTTATCATTGCATCTGCTGCCATCTTCTGCAAGTCTTGTCATTGAGAGCTTCCTTTGATGTGACCTCACACTCAGTAATTCTAGCATGTAAAGATCACCACTATAATGATAATAAAAGGCCAGACATTGCCCTCTTTACGAGGATGGCCTGCTCTCAGTCTTGTTCAGTCATACTGTATACAATGTCAGAACAATAGCCTGGGGTTAGATGGGTCAACAAAGGCAAACTTCTGTGTTCCTTGAGTAAACATCACTGGATGCACTGTAGAGAGACTTGGGGCCACAGTGCCTCCACTGTGCCATATGTGTGCCTTTAAACACATGACCACACATGTTTCTTGGCTTACACGTAAAGCATTTGCACGTGCTGCTTTCTCAACAGCTCAGGAAATATGGAATTGCTCCTGCAGGGGAAGAGCTGGCCAATCTCTCCCGGCAAGAGAGCCACAACAAAATCCAGCTACAGGGAGCAGGGGCCCACACCACAGATGTCACAAGCTTTCTAACATTCTCCTCCGCTGTTGTTTTTGTTGCTGGTCTGCTATTTTCACCTCCTTCTGTCCTCTCCTTTGTTAACTAGAAGACTGCCTCTTCCTTGGAAAGGATCTGAGTCACAGAAATTACTGAATAATAATTGACTGGTGTAGCTACTACAGCACGGTTTGTTTGCTTTGCTTGCCTCTGCCCATCCTCACTCCATGCTCTCCTGCTAGCTCCTCAAAGCTGGAGCTCTCTGTTGCTCTCCCATCTGCACAAGGGCTGGAACAGCGGATTTCCACTCCCGGTCGGTAACTAGGAACTAAGTGATAAACAGGTTGTAAAATTACGTTTGTACATTGCTCAGCAAACTAGGATTTATTTCATATTGGCCCCATACACTTAAAATAAACACAATTTAGGATTATCTAGAATGAAAGAGCTATAAGAAAACAATGAGGGATTGCCAGTAATGTCAAGGCAATTAAAATTCACACACTGCTTTACATTTTCACAAACACTCTTTACATGCCTTTTCTAACTAGCAAATAATCAGCTGTGTATCTAGAATACCAGTTTCTTATCTGAAGAGAGCCGGTGATGACAGTGCCTGATAAACTATGTGCAATGTACTGCCATAGCAATTTACTGCACAGAAAAACATCTCTTTTTGAACACACCTAGAGCATGCCAGTGATTGCTGCATAGGAAATCGGAAAAGAGTACAGGAAAGCATCAGTTCTGTGGATTTAAGGATTAACTTCTCAGCATTAAGGTTAGTCAAAATTACACATAAAGCCATTCAAACTCAGAGTATGGTTTCTCAGAGCATGAAGGCACACAGAGACACTGCATAAAATGAAACAAAGCTTATTTGTAACTTTCCCATCAAGGGCTTGCTCAGCCACAATTAAGTACTCACATTGAATATTGTGACAGCCCAGAGGTCTAAAGGCATTTGAGTGGGTGTCCTATTCCCAGGGTATGAAGAATGAGTGGAGGTCATACTGCAAACATGTAAAACAAACTGACAGAATGACATTTCTACCTATTTAGTTGTGATTATCTTCTCTCCACTACTAGCATCTCATTACCATCATTCACCAAGCCCTTGCAATCCCTGGGCAAGTGCCATACCAGGTGTTCACTACACAATGGGCTGGTGCTGGATGAAGCTTAGCTAAGATCCAGCTTTATGAAATGCCAGACTGGCCTTCTCTGCTATGCTTCCCACTTCTCTCTGTTTAAATTCCACAGCTAGCACAGCACACACCACAAATAATAAAAGTGGTCACTACAGTAGCTTACAAAGGTCCAAATTTATAGCATATGATCACTGTACTGCTGACTGCCAACACAGAATATACCATCCAGAAAGCCAAGAGCACAGGGCATCAGCATAATTTTGTCTACCAGAGCCTTGCTGAAACACCAGATATGATTATCCTATTTGATGGCTTTTGTATTTTCCTCTCTGCTGGAGAGAAGGGAAAAAAAGAGAAAAGTGTATATCTAAGTCTCTTTTAGATTCTTTGAATTGCTGCTATGGTTTCAGTCACTATCATACACTGCTTTTACAAACAAACAAACAAACCCCCACCAAAATAAAACAAAACAACTCCAGGTTTTCTTTGTGTTCGGCAACATCTATTTGAGGCAGACACACCAAAGCGAGGAGTACATGCTCAACTACCAGCACCTACTGAAATCAAAAGCTTTGGCTAAGTACTCAAGAAACTTCAATATTGTAGGTTTTTCTTTTTCAGGCAAAAGCAGAGCTAAGAGAGAGCCCATTTATGTCAGTTTGCTCGTATCTGTATCATAAAGATGCAACTGTCTGTACTTAAGTAAGACTGCACTTGTTGCTTTATGTTTTGCAACCATCCTGCAAATATCTTCAGAAGCATTTTCAAGGATACCTTGTGACCTAAGAACTTTCTATTTCCCTTTAAACAATAAGTAGAAGACGGAAAAGGTTTGACACTAGTATAAACATCAATTAAATTTACCACGACAAAGCCTTCCCATCAGAATTTACCACTTGCAAGACGTCACGAAACTCATGATTAATAAGTGCAAGAGCAAAACTAAACCACCCCTAATTAACAGCAGGTAATTGTCACGTAACGGGACACTCCGCCTGCCTTCGGTCAGGACGGCAGCGCTTCAAAGCCCTCGAACGCCGCAGCTCGGGACGGCAGCGAGCAAAAGCATCTCCCTGTCAGCTGGGAGCGCCGGCGGCCGCAGCCCGGGGAGCGGCGCTGGGGGAGCCGGACGCGGCTGCCCGCGGAAAGCTCCCACGCCGCGGGCGGCTTCTTCGGGACAGATGACGTGTGCGCACACACTTACACGGGGAAAAAGTTTGGGGAGTTTTGTTGCTTTTCTCTTGAAGTTACTCTCGGGCTGGAGGCGCGGTTGGTGCCGCTCCCGCCCCGCTCTCGTCCCCGGGCGGGAGGCAGCGCCTGCCCCGCAGCCGCAGCGGGTGCTGAGCTCCGCTCCGCCGCCGCGCCGGGGCTCACCTTCATGAGCCGCTGCAGGGCGGGCTCCTGCAGGCACGAGTGGTTGGCCAGCAGCTTCCAGTACTCCTGGAGGAGGTGCTGGGCCGCCCGCACCTCGGCCGGCCGCTCCAGCGCCTGCAGCACGGCGGCTCCCATGCCCAGGTATCCCACGTACACCGCCAGCAGCACCGGCANGGGCAGCGCCGGCCCGGCAGGGCGCCCGGCCCCCAGCACCTCCTCCTGCCTGCCCCTTCCCACCCTCAGCGGCGATGAAGGGAGCGCAAAGCCCGGCTGTGCCCACCCCGCCGCTCTCGTCCTTCTCTTGCGCCGCTCCACTTCCCACCTGTGTCCCAAAGAGCGAGGCTGCCCAGGACTCCCTGCTCCACGCCGCTTGTGCCTGAGCAGGACCAGCTCCGAGTGACATTCGGTTCCCCGAGGGATGCTGCCCAGCCCCTCTCCCCACAGACCCAAGTGCTTTCCTCCCCAGCTGGCACTACACAGAGAGCAGTTCGCTAGCACCCTGCATAAACCTGTATTCCTCCTTCACTCCGCTGCTAAGCTAATTTAAAGGGCAGCAAACAGGATCGTGATAACAATCCTTGGACAGAAACAAGTGAAAAGGCAGCAGCCTTTTCAGAGTCCTTTTATAATTTGTGGTTTTCCGGTGAAAGACGGGACTACTTTCTTCATATAGGTAGTTTCTGAGACTTGATTAATTACGTTCTTGTATGAGACTACCTCCAATGTCCCTTTCTGTTCTATGACTGGTAGAGAAAACAATCAAATTGTTTTGGGTGTGTAAGAACTTCATAATTTACCTATTTTGTTACATCATATGAGATAAAGGGGAATAAACTCAGTAAGTTCCTGCACAGGGTGACTTTATACACTGTCAGAAGGAAATGTCTTCTCACTCTGCCCTGTGTTGCCAGTGGAGTGTAAGTATTATCACAAGTAAGGCAGCCTCCAATCCTGTATTGCCCTCTGGAAATGTTCTGGCAATGTGCTAATTCGTGGTTTTCTGAGATATACTTTAAACTGACTGGAAAAACATATGATTTCATTGGCAAGATGCAAAAAAGGCTAGACAACTTCCAGTGTAACGATATCATCCAGAGCACAGTCTTAGGAAAAACAAACAAATAAAAAAAAAAAGCTGCTCATTGCTCAGCCCTAATTCTGCCTTTTCAGGGTATTCATTACTCAGTGAAATTTAAAGACAAAAATGGAACTATATGTATATAAAAGAAAACCTATAAAAATATACGTAAGTAAGAAAAAAATTGAAAGATACTAAAAGGTATATATTTACTCATCACATTTAAGATCAGAAAATAGACACATCTGAGCTACATTTTGACATTTTACCTGTATTTAAACCCAGATAGTTTATACAAAGCACACTTAGTAACTATGCTGAAACATTATAAACTAAACTTATAGAATTTAATGTTTATACGAAAAACATATAAAACTATTTACAGGTGAGATTTGGGGTTTTTAACTACAAGATATGCTGTGAAAACACAGGTTATCAGGTATGTGCTTACTAGAAGGAATTTGGGAAGAAAGAGACCAACAAACAAGAGACCAACACAACAAACCTTTGTGGTTTAGTATAATATTTAAATGACTATTTCCTTGAGTATTCTCAGAAACGTCACTGGACTGTCAGTCTTCTATTTACATCTCCAAGAGAGAGGCTCAAATCCTTGCCAGTGATACTTCGGTGTTGTCTGGAAGGACAGCAGATGTATATCTGAGAATGAAGAAGGGCTTGTTGAGTAGGCTAAAAGGGTAAGTGTAAGCCTTGAAGGACATTTGCTTCTTGTCCTGCCCTGGACTCGAGATGGTAGCTGCTCAGGACAAAGTGCTACTTTTCCACATCACAGATGAATACTGCCTGGGTCATTGCTCCTGCCACAGCCTGCAGAGCCACATTCAGAGGCTGCAAAAGTTCTGATTTCCATGCTTGAAGCTGAGCATATGTGCTCTCCACTCTGGGCAGAAATATACTACTGGTAAAATGGGTTAGTGGACCAAAAGAATCCCTCTTGTGCACTCCTCTGGCTCATAGCAAGTCGTTGTGATGGTGCAGTTCTTCCACATTACTTTTCTTAGCTGGTCAGTTGATACTTGATGACTACACTTTTATTAGAGGAACACTGCCAGAAAGCAGTGGTCCATCCATGCTCAAAATCTGGGCCAGTGCTCCCAGTATGTATCTCAAAGGAACTTTTATTATAGATGTAGATGACCTTTAGGAGCTTTTCAGAACCTTGAAAAATTGACAAAATAAGCAAGAAATTTCTATCGCTTACATAGCACAGGAGAGGGCATCAGTATCCTTCTCATTTCTCTTCCAGCATGGCCATATGCTTGATTTAAAGGCAGCTTTCTGAGTCTTCTGTTGGGCAGCTGGAGAACAGCTGCAGCTGCTGTCAGCTTTAGTAAATGCAGCAGTAGCAAAAAATCCAGGAGGTAGTCTCACCATTTGCTGCTACTTTGCAAAATCAGTATCAGATACAGGAGCAATTTTCTGGACTGCAGTAAAAACAATTCAAACTTCCTGCGGTCAGATGTCAAGTAAGGATAATTTTAAGAAACACTTTGTCAGTAAGTGCTTTTTATTCCTGATAAACCTCTTTATCATTTTTTATGGCATATGCAGCATGGTGTAAAACTGGATAGGATCACCTTTAGACTAGTGCTTGTGTTGTGGCTGACTGCGGCTTGATAAAGTACAGAAGGAATGGAAAACAGCAAGGTGAAGAAAACAGGTTAGATATAGAAGTCAGCAGAACTTCAGTTTTGTCTTTTACATAAAGAGGCCAAAAGTGTCTCATGGTGTTAACACAAGGCAGGTACAGAGTTCACTGATGGTGATGATGTTAACAAGTGCATCGTGTCCCAAGAACATAAAATACTGAGAAACAAAGTTTCCCGTGAGATTTGCAAAGATACAAAAAGCCAGACAGGAGAGAGAGTTGCTTGCTCTCATGAAAGTCTGCAAAGAAAGCCATTGCATAAATTTATGGGAATGGCTGAGGGCATAGAGGAAGATCAGTGCAAAAACCAAGGAGATAAACATCTGTGAGGTAGGTAGTGGTAAGACATGAGGGAAATCTTGGATGGGATAAGCATTTGAACATTCATTTTCTAAATTAGTTAATAAACCATAGCCAGCATTTCAGATTTGAGTAGCCACAATGCACTATGCAGGAGTCAGCAACTGGCAAAGAAAACATGCACCTTGTCAGGTGTAAGAACAAATATCTGTTGTGACCCTCCTTAGAAGTAAAAATCTAGCTCAGAAAATATGAAGGAAAAATTAGTGATGCACACAAGTGTCTACATGTTTTATGGACACGTCTCCAAAATGAAATATCAAAGTAGCTGCTGAAAGGCTGACATTTGATGTTCCTATAGTCTGACATATGCTAGCTTGGGGCTAGTCTACGTACCCAGCCATATTTCACTCATCCTTTACATTAAAGTTCCACTTATAAATGAGTTCAAAGGGATTAATTGATGGTTACTATGAGATATAAACATACTGAATAAATAAGAGTGGGTATATAATTACAAGCATACCCGTGGAACATGTTAGTGATGATTGAGCATGGTGCCCAAATTATTGGATAGTTGTTTTATCAAGTTTCTGGAGTTTACTTTAATAGAGAGTATTGCTACATATCTGCATCTCAGTGACTAGTCCCTTATTAGGTGCTTACATGTACTTTGGTTTTTCAGCTCCTTTGGAGTTGGCTCCTTTGCTGCTTTTGACTTACAATAACTGGGATAAATTCAATCTCCCTGTTTCTAATGGGTCACATAATGGGCCTGACTGAGGATCAGATTTAATGCAAGAACCTATCATTGCCCTTATTTAGAGGTAAACATACAGCAGCCGTTCTGTATGGTGCATAATAGTGCTTCTATGAACTGGCCCAAAGCAAATTCTGGGCTCTAATGATATTTGTGGTCTGGCTGGAAATAAGGATGTCTCCTTGCTTTTAGATTTAGTTTAAAGTGTTGTTTTCAAGTGGCTGTGAAATGAAATGTGATAAGGACCTGCTTTTAGCTGGCAGTTTGCTCTGAGGCAAATTGTAACAGTCCAGGCAGAGCTGGACAGACAGGTAATTACCTCACAATTAAAAGAGAAATATTTTAGCCCAGAAAATAAAGAAAAGCTGTTATTTTATATGAAAGCAGTTCATTTCAGACAATATCAACTGAATCTCATTTGGGTGGATGTCATTAAACAGGTGTTCATAACTGATGATATTCCACTGTGGTTTTGTTTGTTTTCTGATTGGAAATGAAGAAAGATTTCTGTACCTGACTTTTCCCACTTGAGATTCTTGGTGAAATGACTTCTTTTTGAAGCTGGAAGGCAGTCACTCTGAGTTTTTTTGAAAATGAGTGACCATAAGAACTGAATCCCACTAGAGAAAGAGAAAGGATAATAATTGATTATTTCAGGGGAAGTTGCCTTAGAATGAGAAGTGTAAAATGAATTCTGGGACAATTGTGTAACTATGTATGCTCCTTCCTGGGGGTTTTAACTGGCTGATGCCTACACAGGATGTGGAAATTTCCATGTATCTGAAACATTTCTTCTTTAGGAAACAGTCCACAACCTGTGGTTGTGGTTTAGTCCTTTATCCAAAGGGGTCGCTTAGTGTGCAACACAGATAGAAGATGCAGTTTCAAGACTGCTTTCTTTGTACCTTGCTCAGCTAGGGATATGGATTCTAGGCTGCTCAGGTTCATCTTCCAGTTTGGTGGTGTCTCCTTCTGCCAAGCTTAAGTCAGACTTGTGCCACTTTAGCTGAAGGTATCTTTCCATCAAGTCAGCTCCCACGTTGAAGACCAGAGCCAGCCAGGCCAAGCCAAAAACAATCCATATTGCAGCCAGGCTCCTGTACATGGGGATATAGTGCTTGTTGGGGTTCGTGCCTGAAAAATCCAGGAAAATTTGTATTTGTATATTTTTGTAAATTTGTATATTTATCTTGGCAGTTTTGGTCTGCTAAACGTACATACTCATACACCTTCTCCAGTCCTTGCAAAAGTGTATGTTTTAATGAGGTTGTGTGATCCATCAGCAGATAGATTTTTTTTTCATGACAACTCTGAGCACAGTTAGCACGAAATCCCTGAAGCTGAGGCTATATAATAAAAATAGCCCTATCTAATATTAATCAGGGATGCTCAAATTCAATGGTTCCTAGCCAACAACAGAGGAAAAAATCTTGGGAATTAAGTGTTGAATCCATATTAATCAGATGTTACTCAAGAGGCACACAGGGGATCTCAGTTTATTTAGAGAGCTACAATTTAGTGATGGAGTGATTGCTTTTTGGAGGGTGATATGACCTCAGTACCTAGGATTCACATCACTTGGATAATATAGGAAATGTAGACATTTTAATTAAGTGGTTATGAGAATCTTAATCCCTGGTTTGATATTTCCACAGCATGGACAATCAGTGCAGCATGAAACTCCACAGTTCCAGATTCAGCATGGGATTCTTTTTTATCTCCTTTTGAGACATACTTATGACCTTTAGGACAGGAGAGCTATTACTTGTGAAGTAAGAGACCCTAGTGGTTTTAACAAATAAAAACATTAGACATAATCTGCTAAAATCATGCATTTGTTCAAATAAGTGTGTGTAAAAATAACTCCTCATGTGTCTCTACCACGATGTTCTCAACCTAGAAGTCTAAAGACTATGTAATGTCACTGGTATTATTTTGTTTCAGAGGCATCCTCTGGTTGTTAGTAATCTTGTCCCCATTTTATGTACTGATTCTTTAATATTTGATATGATTTGTTGTTGGGAATGGTAGGCACTTGCAAAAACAAATCGGTGTTAGGAGAGTGTGGTTCAAAGTCTTAATACTGAAAAAGGAATTTTATTTATATTCCCCCTTTCACTCTTGATGATGTTTATACCAGCCTGGACACAGCCACTGTTGAATGAATGCTCAGTGGCATGTGTGAAATGAGTTGGGTAACTGTCAAGGAAAAAAATGCTCATATCCTATAATACAGTAGCTCATTGTTACCGGCCTGGCTGAGCTCACTCTTGACCAGGTCTATAGTGGAATGGATATCTATGCTCCCTGTATTTAGTTTTATACTACAGTTATGAATTTCAACAAAGCTCAATCCGGTTCATGTTCTTTTTTACCTACTACATAGTCCCCAAAGCCAATGGTGCTCAGGGTGATGAAGGTGAAATAAAAACCTTCTCCATAGCTCCAGCCTTCTACATAACTGAAGACTAATGGTGGAAACACCAGGAACAGCAAGGTCCCAGTGGTCAGGAAGATAGCCACTGCCAGTGTTTGAACCACCTGAAAGAGAAGAGGAAGATGGCAGCTAAAGAGCATGGAGCAGTTGTCAAAATTGCTGTGTCTGTTTTACTCTTGAATCACAAACCCACCCCACCTGGGAGCGATGGCAAAAAAAAAGAAGGATAAGCCAGTGCTTCCATGTACTGCAGGTTGAGCTGACTGTTTACTCTGCACATAGATATTGTACTTAACCATGAAAAAAAAAAAGTTAAAAAAAGGGAAGATTTTAAAAAAGCTTTTTGCAATGAGTTTTCAAGAATTCTGCAGTCATATTTTCAGATTTATTATGACAGCCATTGGAATGAAATACTCATTTTACAATTTTAATTCAAGTAGAGATGTTCTTGTAGTCAACTAGCTCTTGTCTTTGAGGAAAATCACCATATACTGCATAACTCATGAAACAAAGATTGGCAAGAACAAATTAGGGTTCTTTTCACTATGACTGCTTCCAAAGATTTATAAAGTGGCTTGCAAGATCTCAGCCAAAAATATGTTTGGATGAAACCTAAGTGAAGTCAGTTTGCCTGCTTTCATTTTCAACTTAGAAGTGCTCAGAGCAGAACTGGTTTGTGTTAGCACAAGGCAGATCTGTGCCTCTCAGGACAAACATCTGCCTTCAGGGAGATAAGTTACTGTATATGTGACTGCGGGTAGATAGGTACAAAGAATGGTCAGTGGATTTGTCCTGAAGGGATTTTAGGAGTTTAGGAATGATGATGAGGAACTCATGCATTTCCAGGGAACACATTCCAGTGACCTTTTGACTAATGATGTGTGGGTTGATGAAAACTCATTACAATTATTTAAAAATACCCTCTAGGGCAATCAAACTGGAGTATGATTTTCTATTAATGCACCTATTGTGACTGGATGAAAAGCCAAACCACTGTTTATAAAGTGGAAGGTCCAGATATTATGCTTCAATTTCTCTCTCTGAGTTGTCTCACATGAAAAATAATGCTCTGAGCTTGAGAAACCTGGCTTGAGATGACTGGGTGATTTTGACAAGTCACTTCTATATTATGTATCGTGTCTCTCTAGCTGTGTAATAATACTTGCCTCATTTGCGGAGCAGTTTGAGAACTACTGATTGACTTGATTATAGCTGATATATAGTTCAGTTGTTCTCATTTACTTCATTCCAGTACTGTAATAGCATTTAATTATATAATAAACTTTGCATAAAAATGTATACCTAAATGAACATTTTTACTTTTTAACCTGGTTTTTGAGAACTCTCTTGTATAAATGTGTAATTTGGGAACAATAAGTCAGGAATAACGAAGGAATAACTGATTGTAATTAACTCCCCAGAGCATAACAAAATTCTGTTTATAAGGAGATAAACCAGCTTCCTTGAATAAACTTTTCAGAGCAAACAAGCATATACAGCTCCAAAGCTTTGTCTCATCACAGGAGTTCTGTCAGAAATGAGGTGTCAACTCAGAAGTGAAAAGGGAAAACAAAAGATCACTTCACTGAACTGCTATCAGAAAAATAGGAAAGATGCAGCTATACTAGCATGAAAATCCTGGTGGTAGAGCTGCATGTGTTTCGGGAACAGCCAGAGGTTATGCAGCTAAAGAATTTCTTGCCTGTATAATCCAAGTCTGCATTTGACGGTACCTTTATAGTTTTCCCATTGTAGATAAAGAATGTAGTGACTCAAGAGATTTTACAAAGTAAAAGAAAAAACTTGTGCCAGAACTCTGAAATGTTTCAACATATCTCACATATCTAATCTCCCTTTTCCCTAACTGAAGGAGTCAATTTATTGAACCTTTTCTCAGAAACATGCCCTAACTTTGTAATAAATGGCCTTCATGTATTTTCCATTATCAGTGCTTTGCTTATTAAAAAATGTCTGGATTAGTTCAATTACTCACCAATAAACTAAGTAAGGAGGAGTATTCACATTTTAAGAAATGAAAAGGAAGGAAGTGCTTAGTTGCTGGCACAAACGGGAAAGCTAATTCCAGCCAGATCATTAGGCCAATAAAAATAAGTTGCCTTTGCACAGTGTAGAGCTAGACTCTGGACAGATGCTGGCACAGGCTGGAGAATAAGAGCTTGATTTGGCAATGTGTGTACACACATGTATTCTGCCAAGGTCACCAGGTCTATGGTTTTGCTGAGTAAGGTTTTAAAAAGACAAGTCTAGGGCCCCTCAAGCAAAAGCCTACAGCTTTAAAGTTACTGTAGGTAAATTGAGTGTATCAAGTGTCTGATAGAGGGGACCATGTAACTGCTGTGGTTCACTCAAGGAAACCTAAGCTAGCAGCAGCAGCTATCTGAGACAAGAACTTTTAAAAGTTTTAAAATAGTGAAAACAAATAATAAATTGGCAACGTACCTGGGCACGCCCTGGCTTTTGCACCCATCTTTCCAGGGTAAGCAGATGAGTATTGAGAGCTTTCCCCAGCTGATTAAGGAAGGCCAGGTTGAGGGGCACTCCAAATAAAGCATAAAACACACAGAAGATCTGCCCTGCCAGTGTGCTGGGGGACAGGTTACCATAACCTGGAAAAAAAGAATAAAGCAGCTACATGAAAAGGCTCTGCAGTAAAGCTGCAGGCATCAGGAGTGTTTGTAAGATTGGAAGCTCAACTACATTAAGCTTCAGGAACCTGTGGATCTGTGAATTTCTGCAATTATATCTGTCTGCAAGTTGCCATTGCTTATGATGAAGCCTTTTGCGTTCACTACTACTAGCTGAAAATTAAACATGAAAGATATTATTCCTCCAGGTACTATTGTAACTTTCTATAGGTCTCTGATTTTGTTTTGAGTGTGACTCAGAGCTTCAAAGCAACCTAAAGATGTGTTGTCCATGTACAAAATGATCTTGCATGTACCAAGCAGGCACTCACCTTTTTTTTGGGAATATAAAATACTGTATATGGAAAAATAACAGGCATAATTGGAAACCAATACAAAAACAGAATCCACAGTATTTGATTGTCTTGCAGGTGTATTCTGTCCATGAATTACACATTTCTGGGGGCTTTACAGGACAGTTGGAAGACACACCAGTTTTTAAGGAAAGAGAGTACCTCACCTATAGTGGTGACAACAGTTCCTGCAAAAAAGAAGGAGTTGCTGAAGTCCCAGTTACTGGGACTTGTAGAGTTTCCTTCTGGGTTGACCCCTTTTTCCCATGCTTCCATGAGGACCTGAAGCATAAAAGGTCAAAGGAGCACAGATGAGGAAGAATGTCAGAAACAGAGATAAGTAAATACTTTTTTCATCTTGAGCAAGCAAAGTGATAAACAGTGTAGATAACAGGGTAGAATTGGACTGAAAAGAACTTCTGCTAACACGGCAAAATTTAGAAATAGAGCTGGCCAGGAACTTGAACTGTTGCTACAGGAGAACAGGTCACTGAAGTATGATAGGTGCCCCAGCTAGATGAAACCTAAGGGGGAGGGGGTGGAGGATGCCTGAAAGTGGTCAAACTAGGAAAAAAACTAAAGTTGTGCCATAAAAAATAAAATAGTTGCTCTTCTCTCTTTCTGTAATCTAGTAATCTCATTCAAGTTTTTAATTTAGGCATGTGTAAATGTATAGTTGTGTCTGCGGGCAGGGGCACAGGGAGCATGCTCATTTCTGTTTTCTCCATGTAAGTACTAGTAAGGATGAATTACTATTTTTGGCTATGACTTCCATATAATTTTCAGTGAATATTAGGCTTCTCCTAGTCTGGAAGAAAATAAAATATTCTCTGCTATTCCAGATAGCTCTTACCAGACCAAAACTACTGTGTGCCAAAAAATTACTGTTCCTGCATCAAATATCCTGTCAACTGCCTTAATGAAGATTGTGTTCCTTTGCTGTCACCAAGGATTTCTCTGTGGGAGATTGGTTTCCCTCTCCTGAGTGGGTGGAGTTTTAAGAATCCCCTTGTTTGTCACATACCTTACAAAGGCTAAGTCACAGCCTTTGTAATTTTGCAAAATGCCTGAAGGAATTACTTGTTCATCTCTTCTTGCATCTTTGTATGATGCAAGACATGAGAGGAGTAAATAGCAACTCCAGCTTTAGCTGGTTCCAGGAGTATGACAGCCAAGAAGATACTCTTTCTTGATTCAAATGTTAGCCACTTGCTGAAAGATTGCTCTTCTAGTGAACATAACTACTACAAGGTGTTTGATTTTGGACAGGTTCTGCAATATTAGCTGGTCTGTACTGATGGACTGAGTATCCTAAGTATAGTAGCTAATTTGATTCCTTCAGTAAAAAAATCCTACAGCGTTAGTCACATTTATCAGAGGGATGCTGGACATCATCATGTGTGATGTCATGACTGAAGTGTCAGCAGAGCTTATTTTCAGTATAACAAAGAACTCTGCATTGTCCATTAAAAGCCTTTTGTTAGAATGAGAAGATGTCAGATCTTCTAGAGACATTTATTTAATCTACTGCTTAGAAGAAACACGCAGAAGCTACTGAGGTGTGAGTATTTTGAAATAATCACAGGTTTTATTTATTCCTGTATGGAACACTTGACAGTTCTATGCATTTCAATGCACAAGAGCTCACTGGAGTTACATTCACATCATGAGAGCCAACACAGAAAAGTAAGACAACTTTGAATGTTGAACTTTTCAGATGCAGTTTGACAAGGCCAGATTTCTTGATATAATGGATGCTGTTAAGTGCAACCCCATGAAAGAACTCCATGAATGAAATGGTATCCTGGTGCCCAACAAACAGGTTCCTGTAGGACAGTTATAATGGCTCCTGGTTCCTTTCATCTACAGCTCAGGTAAGGGTTATGGCAGCTGCTGAATTTTAGCTGTTGTCTTTGGGAGAGAAGTCAGTACGTCAGTACGTAAAGGCAATGTGCTGTAATTTACAGTAAGAATATGAAACCTACATTAAGCTATAGTAGGATGGGGACGGAATAAAAACTGCCTGCTATTTCTGCTCCTATCCCCCTGCCAATGCGCCCTGCAGCCACCTGTGTTCATAGACAAGGATTTGGCCCTTTTGGTCTCTATTTATATCACATCCTTTGAGACTGAAAAAGTATGGACATGATCAAATCACCGACTAGTTACTCAATGCCTCTGCTTCTCAGTTATGCTGTCAGACTGTCATAATTTCCTGACCGAAGTACGCCTACCAGAGATGCATTAGATAAAAGAGTTTGGATTTGTACTGTCCCAAAGCTCCAGGCTACTCATGTTAGGAGCTGCAGCTCAGAGATGTCTCTCAGCTAGGCAGTTTTAGCTATGTAGAACCAATGCAGTTCATTGACATGGAATTATAAGAATTTGTTCATGAATAATGGAGTCAAAAGTTAATGAATTATAAGTGATAACTCATTATAAGTGACAATAGATATGGAAAACCCCCAAAATCTGTGTTGAATCTCATATTGCAGGATTTAGGTTTAATGAATGGGCATTAAGACATCTTATACTTATTAGCTGAATAGACTGAGTCCAGGATCTGTGTCTCACTGCAGTCTAACTACTGTAGCTTTTCAGACTGGAACTTGTGACATGATTAACAGGTCTCCTTAGCCATATACTTAAAACATGCAGAGACACAACTGCTTCCCTGCATTAGAGATTTTATATGGGAAAACTAGTGTTCGCTAATATTAATAAGAGGCAAATTTGTTAACAGGTCTTATAAGCAACATATGAGACAGACAGTACCTGCACTTACGTATACCCTGAGGACTACAAAGTCTCAGTACTTTGAAGCTTGGTGCATTGTAGATGATTTGGTGCCCTCAGCCGGTTTTATCGGGAACAGCTTACAAGTGAAATTTTGTTTAATTCAGCAGAGACGCAGCAGCAAAAAGCGATTCTCTGAGTGGCATGGCAGTGAACCTAAGAAACTCCACTGGAGTCAGAGAGAGAAGAAGCTGTACATGTGTGACCGTCCCTAATGTTTTGAGGGTAGTGGAGATTTGAATAAACCTTTCAATCACATAAAGTATCACAGTTAGGTTTAGAATGACAATTAGGCTTTTCAACCTCTGCAATCACTATCAGAGAGATAAGGGAAGGACAGGTAATATCACCAAGTCATGAAGGTGAAAAAATAGACATGTTTTTAGGCATGTAAGTTCTTGAAAGCTCTAGACATTTTCTGGCCAATGCCCAATGTTCCACAAGTAATATGACACAGTATTAGTAATAGGAACATTGGCTTTGTAGAAGGTCAGGCACCTTTTCTATCCTTTCTGATCTGAGCTTCACTGTTTGCTTAAATCCATACACGAAGTCTGGGCATTTTGTTGATCAAAATCATGTACCTTTATGGAAGTCTTCTGACTTGGGCAGTACAAATTGTTTTGAGTTTTTATCAGTTTTAATTACGTGGTAGAAAGAGTTCAAACAGTTTGGGCACCCAGCTCTGCAACTGGGTATGTTTTGAGCACAAAGAAACTCATGGATCAAAGTTCAAGAATTTCTGTCCAGTTCTTGCAGTACTATTATGAGAATATATCTATAATACCAGGAAAGGTCTCTCCAGCCGGTTTTGAGGAAAAGATTAAAATGTAATTGAAGTTGTCATTAACTGACAACCCATATTGAACAAAAGCCCTTTATCTCTTCTTGTAAGTGACAGATAACAGTTTGTGATGGTTGACTTTATCTTTTCTTTAGGCTTGGAGGTGCAGGACGACCTTCAAGGTAGTACACAATTTCTATTATGAAAGGGCAGAATTTGCCAGGTTTGGACTGAAGAACCTTGGAAGGGCAACTTCTTTAGGTTTGATTCTTGTTTTTTGTTCTCATGTATAACTCCCAGTAATAATTAATGAGGGAGATGAGAATCATGAAGTTGAAATTATTGCAATGTAGCACAAATGCATCACTAGATGCACTTATATTTTGGGAGTTCATGACTGTGGGAAGAAAGTTGTTCCATAGATCAAGATAAAGAAGTATATGAATGAGCTTGGGTTATTTATAAAGTTAGATATTTAATATCATGGACAGCTGATCTGTTTATATCATGCTTGGCTACTTGGCCCCAATAGTATAATTTCTTCTAATGAAAATAATGCTTGAGCCAAAATAATAGGAACATTTTCCTCTTACCTGTACAAACTGCTCCAGGGCTTGTCTGTCCAAGCATGTGTAATTCTGCAGGAACTTGAGCTTTTCCAGCTGGAACTGGTCCCGAAAATGTGTTTCTGCCTGCTTCTCCAGCAGCTGGAACACCATAGCACCCAGGAGGAGGTAAAAGAGGTACCCCAGTAGCAGCAGTGGAGTCCAGCTGATCTGCCGGCTGTGCATGGTGAGGAGGGGCATGCTGCTGATCTGCCCTTGCCTGTCCCTGCTCAGTACTTCATAGGTTACTGTTCCAAGATGTGACCCACCCAAAACACCCAGGAATCACACACCCCTGTTCCCAGCTACTGCCCTGGAGAGCTTTCCAATGAAACATCAGAGTATCAGGGCTTACAAAATGAGACTAACTGAGAAATTTTATCCCTCCACATCTGTTCTCTATCCAAAATGAAGGGCAGAACATTTATAGCTTAATAAGAGTGTGAATCATAGTGTTTTTCTTCTATTAGCTTTTAT
This sequence comes from Pycnonotus jocosus, assembly GCA_013400435.1. Classification (NCBI taxonomy): domain Eukaryota; kingdom Metazoa; phylum Chordata; class Aves; order Passeriformes; family Pycnonotidae; genus Pycnonotus; species Pycnonotus jocosus. The sequence continues at coordinate 324,744 of VWYP01013098.1, forward strand.
CCAAATATCTCAATCAAACGAATAAAGCCCTCTGAGGTTGTTATTGGTTTCCAGTCTGGGAAGCTGAATCAAATCTCTGGCTATATGACTTACCCCAGGTCATATGAATACAGAGCCACAAATAGACTCTTAAAGTCTTTACAAGTAAAGCCTTACTTTAAACACTAGACTTCTGTACAACAAAAAGCCTTAAACTCTCTAATTACAGTAGACTCCCCAGAAGAAAGAAGAGTAGGGAGCTGAACAAATGGAAAAGCCAATAGCTGCTGTCTGTACCATACAAGCATTGCTGGCACCCATAAAACCAGCATGGTGAAGCTTATAAACATCCTGAATTCAACTTGGTCACACAACAGAACCTCTTTCTTTTCTAGTCCTAATAAGATCACTATCCTCACTGCCTGGCCTACTGCTCCTGAACCCTGTCAGATGACTCCACCCTTTAGTCCATACAGTTAGTGAATAAACCACTCATGCCTACTGCCTTCAGTCTCTGTATTGCCCTTTTAATCCAAATACTTAAAGGGGGAGGAGGGTTTAAGGTTAATCATTAGCTAAAAATGTATCAGTTTCACTTAGAGGAGCCTTAATAATTATCATGCACTGGAAATAAGCTGGGCTTGCATTTTTTTCTGTAGGAAGAGCTTTATGGCAAGTGTCATCTGTGTCACACTGCTTCTGAAAGAAAACAAACAAACACACACACACACACACACACACACACACAAAGATGGCCAGGTGGCTGGGGCTGCAATTTTATTATTATACCTCCTTATGGTTAAAATGCTCTGGATATAGGTATCCCTACCTTGCTTAGTGTTCATATGGTTTCACACCTATCTTCAAAAGAGGTAGTGCTCACAGTAAAAGACTGAAAAAATTGGTTTCATCCATATCTATATCTGGGAAAGTTCCTGGACTTGCTATTTGTACTGTGTTTGTAACCTGGGGCTAGCCATCATCCAGAGGATGACTGACTGGCAGCAGGCAGCCACTTACCACTCTGAAAAGCGGAAACTATTGTGGATAATTCCCAGGAGACCATCCTGGACTTTGTCTGGGACTGCTCTGTCAGTGTGAGTAGGGGAACAGAAAGATTTCAATAGGGAAGTGCAATGTGCAAGGACTCAGAGCCTTGGTGGTCTGGTGTTTCTTTTCAGCTGAAAAAATGAAACAGTTGGGAGATGGAAGTTAAAGTAGCACTGATATTACTGAGCACTGCAATGAAATTATGAAGCAAACTCATCTGAATCAGCTGAGACATCCAGCTCATTATTACTGATGGAAGGCCTTCTCTTGTTCTGTGCCAAGGATGACATTTGCTTACACAGCATCTAACAAGAACATCACTCTAGTGTCTGACTTCCATAACTGAAAGGTACAGCTTGTTATTCCATTCCCAGTGCAATTATATGGGCAGAGAAGCCTGGGGTATTGCACTAGCAGGGCTGTCTATGGCTATCCAGGTGTTTGTTGCATTGCTGATAGGACCTATGATTATCAGGCTGAGAGAATGCCAGCCTGTTGGTTTTCTGGAATGGATACAAACCATGGAATTGTGCACAGCTGGGGTGGGACTAATTTTCTCAGTTGAAGTACACTTCACAATTAACGGTATGAAACTATAAGATATAAATGAACAAATACAGCACACAATCAGTTTTTTGTCTCCTTCTGTTCTTTCAGTTCAGATCAACAAAGCATGCCATCTGACAAACTTGGCAGTCTAAATTATGTCTTAAGAAAAAAATGTCCACTCAGACTTACTTTTAGGATCTTAATTTTCTAAGGTTTTGCAAATTGAGTCACTAACATCATCAAAGTGTGCCTATTTCTATACTACAGTTATTCCTACCGGTTTGGTTCTTTCCCCCTCTAGTGTCAGGCTGCAATCTAGGAACCAAATAAAGCCAGAATCTATGCAGCAGCTCAGAAATTATGCCTTGCCACAGGAAAAAAGAAATCCAAATATGTACATTTTGAAGTAAACTGAAGATTTATGGGTTTTGTGTGAGTTCTGAATCTGGAAGAGGGAGTTCAGCATGGCTTACCACATTGGAAATTAAAATTGGCTTCCAGACAAAAGAATATCATAAATAATGTGCTGAAATAACAATACTAACAAATTACTTTTTACGACAGGATGACAAAGCACAGTCTCTAGTCTTAACTTCTTTTGTTGCTTTTCTAATGCTCTTCTAATTGAAAAATAAACAAAACCTGAGTTCACAAACTATAGGAATAAAAATGTGGAATGCAAGAACTTTTTAAGAGTAGCTGAACATGGAAGTTGACTGTTCTTCCAAGGTCCTGCTTTTCTAGTACTCCCTGCCAAAGTAGAACACAAGAGTGCACCTGCTCTCAAAGCTAGGGAATGGCTTCTCACAAAACATATCTTGAATCCAGGACTGGACATGATCTCCTTGATTTGTCTTTCTTCCTCAGTGTGACTGACCCAATAGGATCCAGCTTTTCCCACAGAAAATCTGAGCCATTCTGGAAAGGACAGACACCAAAACGACATCCTGGTTTACAATCAACATAATAATCACTTTTCATATATTACTTGGAGCAAATCAAAGGATCCAGTGTTCTCCAAATGCTTTACCTATTGTTCTTACAGCTCTTAACAAATCTTGAACATGGATAGATGTGACATAAAAGACAGGCCAAAAATAACTGACATGGTTTGCTCACTTTCCTCACCGGTTTTCAAAAGCCAGAAAAAATACCATAGTGATCGGAAGTATAATTAACATCAACACAAATAAACTGTTTCTAAATTAAATAATAAAAAAAGTTGAAAGATATCTTGACTGATCCTGTTATTCTCAAGCTTCTGATAATGATTTTTGGACTAGTTTTTCTGGTGGAAATGTCTCTGTACAGAACTAGTTGATAAAGTGGATGCGAAGATCCAGGGATTAATTCTTTTGCATTTTGCTTAAGCATTTCAGCCTGAACAGTTTGTACAAGGAAATACTGAATTATTTTAATTTGGTTTGCTCCTTGAATGACTTTTAAACTCTGCACTGCAGAGAAGAATTAAGGAAATAACTTTAGAACCATATTAAATATAAATAAGAGAACCATTGCATTTCTTCAGGCATGGCACTGCCATCTGTCAATTTTCTACTTCTGATTTTTTCTCACTCCAAATTTAAATCAATTAATTTCACTTCCTGATTTATGTTAACATAGGTGAAAACACAAAGCATTTTCATATAAATATTAAAAAGAATGCTAAGATTACAACAGTATTTTTCTCAGAGAGATTCCATAGGAAGAAAAAAAAAAAGTTCCCTTGAATTCTGTAATTCTTGCATTGGAGGTAGACCTTGTTTCTGTTCTTTGTCTGTATAAATGCATTTGAGTAAACCCACTGTTGGTCCACAAATAGAAGTATTTTAGTTCACTGTTTGTGCCAAATGAAGCACCACAGCTGCTCCCTAAAATGAACAGAAGGTAACCTTTACAAAATCTCAGGTGCTGTTCCTGAGTTTGTCCTCAAGGGAAAAAGAAAAAGAATCTTCAGTTTTATTGTGGTGGTGTCAAATCAAGGCATGAATAGTAACCACTATAAATATTCAGTTTACTTTGCTTGTCTTTTAGGTGGGGTTTAAAGCAAACATTGCAGGAAGTGAAAATATTAAGAAAAAATATTAGAAAAAGATTGTTTAACATTGATTAAAGCAACAATAAAAGTGATTCATATGAAATAACATAAAAACATTAGTTTCACTGCTGTGGTTATTAAAAATTCACTTTGAAAAGACAAAAGAATTCTATATAGATCTTTATATAGAATATAAATATGCTTTATATAGAATATAAAGTATGCTTTATGTAACAAGGCATTCCCAGGTGTTCATCTTCTTGGCATCCATATTCACCAGCTGCGTGTTTGCAGTAACATATATAAGATCTTAACATTTTATTATGTTGAAGTGCTCTCAATTTATACTGCTGACATAAAATACTCGCATCTCATGATTGATTAAACCAGGTAAGTATATATTACATTATATACTTACACTGTTATACATGTGAACTTCATTACTCCTCTTCAAAGCCTCTTTCTTAAAAAACATAGGAATGATAGAGGGAGATCGAGTTAGGGCATGTCCATCTTCCAAGAAAGAGAAACTCAACATCAGGTTATGCCATTTTCTTCTTGGAGCTCTCTGGAAAGCTGCAGTGGCCAGGAAATAGTGAAATGCCCAAGCCAAAACCTGGCTAGCTCAATGGATTCACTAATGCAGGTCCAGACTGTGTACAGAGCCCTGGCAGATTCAACATAAATGAGAACAGACCCCTTGGCCTTCATTATAATCTGGGTCATATCCTGACCCTCCCAGAAGCTACAGTGCTGTAACACAGCAGAGGATGCATATCTTCTTTTGAAATTAACTATATAGAAAATTGGAAATGTGTTGAAATAAAAGATGAGATGATCTACAATGCCTGGCATCAATTAATCTTAGAAATATCTGTATGGAATCTAGCACTCTAGAGCTACTTCCTCAAGAAATCCCCACCAAAAAAAAAGAAACAAAGAAATTTGAATTTATTCTGGTTGCAGATAATAAATAAGTTGTATTTACCATACGAACATTGACCCAAACCCAGATAGATATCATGTGAATTGACTGGAGTGAGATGTGCATGAGAAATGCTGTGCTTAGCAATGCTGTTTTACAGGTGGCTTAGAGAGGATTCAAGAGCAGGATAAATGTGGGCCTCTGACTGTTTCTTCAATGTAGTAAATGCTTGGGTTATTTCAAATTAATTTTGAAGTTATATGAAGAGAGATTATTAAAAGAAGGAAGTTTGGCTGTCTGTGGCCAGCAAAAATTTCTGGAAGCAATAAAAGTTTTTACAGAGCCACACAGACTTAGAGAAGAGATCCAGAAGCCCTCCAGCACCCAAGAGAAAGGCATCAGGCTTTTGACAATGTGGCTTGTGAGAGGAAGAGAGATAATGACCAAAAAAAAGAAAAAAAAAAAGGAAAAAAAAAAGAAAAAGAAAAAAAGAAGAAAAAAAGCAAAAAATCCCTTCAGGCTGGACATAAGGGAAAACCTTTTTGTCACAATGACAGTCAAACACTACAATGAATTGCTTGGAAAAGTTATTTGGTCTCCATTCTTGGAGGTTTTCAAGTCCACATTGAACAAAGCCCTCAGCAGCTTGGTTTGATCTTGTAGCTCATGCTCTTTTGAGGAAGAGATGGGATTAAAGACCTGCTGAGATAATTTCCAACCTGAATTTTCCTGTGAATTCAAAAGGCAATTTTTGAAGAGAGAAGCAGTTTTTTTAAAAAGAGAATGCTTTATGTCTTAAGACTATTATTTATTAAACAGCAATCTCTTCTTTCCACATGATCTTATGAAAATTTTCAAAAGTTGCAAGAACAACTTTCTATTTATTTATATGATTTTATATATTTATATGGTTTTCTATTACTGGATGCACTTTTGTGCAAGATCTTAAGTGCCTGATATAATCTTAATCTTAGACCATTTTGCCAGTCAGGTACTACTTTGCTGACAGTAACTGAATTTCACACCAAATTTACAACAGTGTAAAAAAAGGCTGGAGAAATTTAAAACAGAAGAACAAGGAATTATTTTCTCTCTATGAGTGAGATATGTGGCAATCTGGGAAGAGAACACTGAATCATCAAGTAGTGGCAGCATCACATAACTCATACAAAGGTAGCACTGAGATTCTTCTTTCAACCATTTACTTAGAGCTATTGGAAATGCTTCAATGTCAAAAGGAAGGAGGTGTTGGACCAGTGATTCCCTTTCAGCTACCTTCAAATAAATCCACCACAATGGGTATTCCACTGGAAAACAAAAAAATGATGAATGCATGACCCAGCAACATTTTGGAACCTGTGGCTCTTTTCCAGCTAGCAGCGTTGAATGGAAGCAGGAATGTGGCCCTGCTCTCCTCAACAGAGCTGTATGAACAATAATACAGTGCATATTTAATACAGTGTTTATATATAACAGAGTGAGAAGAAGAAAAATAATGACAGACAGATTAAAAACTCTGGAAGAAGGACATTTTAATATAATCTCCAACAAAACAGACATATAAAAGGGAGAAGGCCTATGGATTTTTCCATTTCTGACCAAATCTTTGAACTCTTCTCAAAGTAAAAGCAGATCTGACTTTTATCTCAGTTTGCACATACTAAATTCTACTAATTAAACTAAAGTTTACCAATTTATATGGTATCTGTGTTGACTTTTACAGAAAATTAAGATGCATAAAAGGTACAACTTTATTATTTTAAATTGATTGCATATTAGTTGTAAATTTCACAAACATATCTTCTGTAGGTTTGAACACAACAGTTTANTTCTCAAAGTAAAAGCAGATCTGACTTTTATCTCAGTTTGCACATACTAAATTCTACTAATTAAACTAAAGTTTACCAATTTATATGGTATCTGTGTTGACTTTTACAGAAAATTAAGATGCATAAAAGGTACAACTTTATTATTTTAAATTGATTGCATATTAGTTGTAAATTTCACAAACATATCTTCTGTAGGTTTGAACACAACAGTTTAGCATGTATCTCTGTATAATTATGAATTTGACAAAGAATTAAGTATCAGCATGTATATAAAAAAATACATCCTTGAGAATATGTGACTTCTGCCAACATATTGCTTTATTTTTATGTGAACAACCCATATCCTTTTAAATGCATGACTATAAGATTATCACTAACATGAAAAGGGACAGCTTCAATATGGTAGTATGTACGTCTCAGAGAAATAGACTGTACTTTGCATTGCATTTTTGATTTTAATTTCATGTGTAAAATAAATTGTTTCATAGCTGGATATTATGCAATAAAATAGCTCCAAGTCAATAGTGAAATTACATTGTATATAAGATATAAATGCATTTAAATTTTCACATGTCAGTGTTTCAGAAGTATTGGCCTTGTTCTGTTTAAAGCCTATTAAGTGTAGTCTTTTCTTCTGAAACCTATATATTCTGGAAGAGTGTGCATTTTGCACAACATTTAATCCATTCAAATAAAAAGAAAACAGTTGGGAAATTTTAAACTCTAGAATTACTTTCTCAAATACATTTGTTTTTAGATTACAATGCAGTCTCAATATTCTGATAATCTGATATGAAAATTGTTATTCCTTGAGGGGGAAAAAATCTCAAATAAAATTTTATGGAATTTTATAACCCAGATAATTACTGTTATTGAATGGATATCTCTTGATGTTCAATAGGTATAATTAATAAAGCTTTAAGCAAATGGATGCAAAACCCCCCTATCAGTAGTATTAACCCTTTCCCAGATTAAAGATGTGTAAGATCATTAATACATTAGATAGTTTTAACTTTTAGAAATGTACAATGAATTCTTATAAACAAACATGTTTGACAAACTCCTGATTAGTTGTTTCACTTTTGTTAATCATAATGCAGGTGAAGATACTGAAAATGCTGCAAATACTCAAATATGTATTGTTGGAGAAATAGATTTTGCTGTCAAAGACAGTTTATATACCCTTACCAATCAAACCTGTACACCTGAAGTACTTACTTGTACCTGTTTCTAAACAGAAGAGGAAGGGAAAGACTAAAGATCTTTCACTGTTTCTAAAAGGAAATAATGGACTGTGACAAGAACTTCATTTGTTCCCCAAGCCTGAAAGGAGATAAAGAAATAAATTAGGCTACATTTCAGGTTACATCGTCAGTTTTAAAACAAACTTCAGAAACACAAAACAGAAGAAAGAAAAAAAAATCCTTTAATTTAAATCTTTTAAGACACAAAAATAATTCATCTACTCTTCTGCATTCTCATTTCTCTACCCCAACACTGAACACTGCATCAAAAGCATGTTTGCTGAGTAGCCCTTTTCTAAATAGCTTTCCAATGTAGTTATTACAATGCTCTAACAATCCCAGCAAGGCTCTGTGAATGTACCTGCTTTAATTCCGCTCTGTTTAGAAAGCAAATGGTAATAACCTACAGTCCCTGAGGTAATCTTTACTGAGGCCTCTCATTCCCCTTCCTGCATTACTGTCACTAAGGATATTGAGCATTCCCATGCTTTCTATTTATGAAATTTATTTTCCACTCCACTGGCTTCTGCACACATTTATTCTTTTTTTCTTTTTTCTTCCCTTCTAATATATAGTAGGGGCCTCAGCTTGTTTCTAAGATACTAATATGACAGTTTGAAAGGGTCAGGATCAATAAAGGAAAGAGCAGTAAGGATGTTGACGGTTTCTAAGACCAGTAGACTTTGGCTTGGCTGACCTCGTGCTTCCTCATGTTGTTTCCTACAGGGCACTGAGTGTGTTACAGCCCTGCAGAGAGTGAATACATTTGCATGCAAATGTAGAAGGGATTGTTGAACATCTCAGTTGATGAGACCTTGGTAAGGAAGCAACAGAGCATAAAGTCCTCTGCGAGCACACTTAGATTCTGTGTGAAAGTGTCTGACTCAGCTTAATGGCTCTGGGCAAATAATTTCTCTTTGGTTTATTTTTTATATGTTTGAAATTTCTTAGAGAAAAATTATGTGACTGATGACACATAATGTTCTCTCCCTAAAGTTTGAAGTGAGACTACACTCTTCTACTCTTCCACTCTTCCTCTCTACCTATCTCTACTTTACATCTGAAAGTTTTTCTTTGTGGGGGCAGGAATGGAGACATCATAGCCCCCATCCCTGTCCTCTAAAAGAAAAGCATCTAGTTCTCCTTCATCTTGCTAAATTAGAATTTACACACTTTATTTGCTGAATGATTCCTGCTATCAATGGCTTCATCCCTTAAATCTGGAAGGTTTTCCCTTTCCTCACAAGGAAGAAAAGCCTTCTTTTATCTGCTAGGTTGACTTCAAATCCTTCCCAGAACTTGTTGCTGAGCTGTCTCTTGTCTATGGCACATCAGATCCCTACCTGCTTGTTCAACAGACATAGCCTCTTTATGTTTTTATTCTCCTGCTTATGCTTAGCAATTTGTTGAGTCATCCAGCCCCACACTGCCAGGATGATCAAATGGTACTCCATTCCTTTTTATCTATTTACAGCAGCTCATCTTGTTTAACTGAACTTCAGAATAATTTTAAAAGTGTTGACTGTCCTTTGTTCTGCAAGAATACCTTTTATAACTTAGGGTCTAAATAGTTGTCAATGTTGATAATGTCTAGTCCCTTCTGAAACTGATGGATGATGCCAGGTGATAGCCACTGGCTGACAACAATCAGGATAGAAAAGGCATTTGAGAGAGACATTCTTGGTGTGGTGTGATTTAGGAGATGATCATAGGATAAGATGTGCTCCTGTTAGTTACATTACCCTACATCACAGATTGAGTCAAATTTGGACCTTCTGAAGGCCTGAAATGTTTGTAACACATTTATCTCTAACCTTCTTCTGATGAGCTGCCTATAAATTCAGTTTAATTTCATTTGCAAAAGAAACCTGACAACAGCTTTTCTAAATAAAGAGAAAAGGGATCCCAAAGCCTAAGTGCAAAGTGTTTGCTTTGGATGAGTATAGGGAGGCTGTTTTTTCAGCCAGTGTGTGTTTACCTGACAGTTTTCTGATAAGCAGTGTGATACCAAAGCCCCACTTTGTGGCAATGCTAACACCATCTGCCAGGTGCAGATAGCCTGTTGAAAAATGCTGTCATCAGCACTGAAGTGCTGATGGAAAGTTATTGCTTCAGTAACCACTAACATGCTCATATTCTATCTAATTGGTTGCTGCCACTAAAAACTACTATTCAGGAAAAAGGAAAAGCACAGGTCATTCTTCTTTATCATGATAAATTACTTCTAGGCTACCTTGCAGTGCTACTTGTTGTTTATTTATTGCTTTCTGCTTCCTGCCAATTTTACTTATCTACACTCTAGAGTGAACTTTATTACCTTCCTATGATTGCCCTCGATACCTGATTTGATGATAAAAACTCATAGAAATTTTTATTAGACCTTGACATAGTGAAATACATGTTAAGGACATACTCTTTGCTAGGCACAGTGGGCCAGTCTGCCTCCTGAGGTAGGAGTACAGTGCAACCATTTGAGTAATCTTTAGTTGGTTTCAACTGTGACAACTAAATTTGTGCCAAATGAAAACCAGGACTGATAGTTTAAAGAAAATCTATACAGAAAAATTTGAATCATCAAGAAACCACATTCAAATGCATTTGCTTAAGGGTAAAATAATATACTATGCAGGTTGCACAGCCATGCACATCCCAGTTGTGGTGGGTCATTCACTGGTGGTGGCTTAGTAAAACAGAGAGCCTTCACAGTTTTGCACTGCAGCATTGAGCTACTGAAGAAACACATGTGAAGAACCTCAAGTGTTTTGAACGGCTGAGAACATAATGTAATATGACTGAAGCCAGAATCAGTTCTCACTTGCGTCAGTATAATGTGGACTAAAGTTATTTTGGCTTTAAAATGCTGTACTGGAGATTTTGGTTTGGCTTCCTGTTTTTTGGCAGGATTTACCTTTCTTTTGCAGGATGTTCTGTCTTGCTTTAATGAAAGCTAGGATGTCAGCATCAGCCTGGCTGTCTCCAGTCAGAGGAATAGATGTACTTGAACTTGGTGAAGTCCTGAAATAAGAAAGTATGCTTGTGGACTCAAGTGAGTAAGAAGGTTAATTTTTCTGTCTCCTCTCTTTTTTTACCACAAAGGATTTTATTCTTTAGATGTATTGTTAGATATGGCACAGTTTAGCAGAGAATTGATCTCAGAACTTCTTAATGGTCTTATGTAGGTTCCTAAGGTTAGCCACTGTCTCTTTAGTGTGGGAAGGCTACTTGCTTATGAGCTATAGACCTCTCACAAAGGGTTAAAAATACTGTAGTGCTGACTCAAAGACTTACTTCCAAGTGGAAAAGCCCAATGTAGTGAGTTTACCAAGGAAATGATGGATGTGACTATACAATGTGTTTGCTTTCTTCAGGCTGCTATACATGTGAACAGATCAATAGCATTTTTGCCTACAGTGGGGGAATTAAGTTTTCATACATACACAGAAGTAAACAATCAAGTGGCACTCAGGACATCTGACAGATGCAAATCCTTTGTGCTGCTGAGTGTCCAGACCCTGCTGAACTCTTGTACCTATGCTATCAAATCATTGACTTATGACTGCTTTCGACAGATTACCTGGTGGTGCAGGATGATGTAATACAATTAAGCTGTTCTAATCAGTTGAAAAAGCTAAGAATTTCCACCTGTACTTTTAACCTATTTTAAAGATTTAGCACTAATTGGGGCATGAGAAATAGAGTGACAAAAAATTACTATACAGGACAGGCAGAACTGAAGGGAAAACCTGTTTTTTACGTATCCTACCTCTGTAATTATAGTTATTTTCACTGTTCCTTACTGACTGTAGCAGTAGGTGGTTTGTGTGACTGACTTATACAGCAGTCTAATATCTTTGTCTTTGTGCTACTAATTAAGATCTCAGTTGCTGAATCAGTGAACCAAAATGGAAAAGTGAAGAAATTACTCTGAACTTAAAAACCCCCTATTTTAATGTAATTTACAAGGTGATCACAGAAAACCAATAAGGGACTATTCTTGATTGATTTTCAGTTACTTAGCAACAATATAAAAAAAAAACCCCACAATACATTGCAAAGGTACTCTCTAAATTCCATTTTTGTTTCTATTTTTCTGCTTTTCTTAAACCCGAATTTAAAACTTTAGGTTTTGGGGGATGAAATTTGCCACGATTTTTTTCTGCTCTAGAAATGGATGGTTTTGGAAAATGAAAGGAAAAAACCCTTGTGCTTTCTTCTTACTAATGCAGTAGGAAAAACAGTAACTTGACCGTATTTTCCTAAGGGCGTTAATAGCCAGAGATGTTGAGCACAATAAGAATATAACTTCTGGAAGCAGAGTGACTTGGCATAAAGTTCCAGTGGGAGAAAAGAATGTGGAAATAAACACACTAGAAAAAAATAGAGAGGCTTAAAACCCTAGTAGTTTCTGTTAACCTGCTAAGTTAATTTTCACAAAGCAGTACCTCTTTTGAGAAAACATGACATACAACCTTTGCCAAGCCTGAAACTGTTGCCATTTTATTTTAAGAGAATAATTTGTGGGACAAAGATTAAAAATATTTTAAAGACAAAATCACAAGTATGAAAAAATCTCTGCCTAGTTCCTGCATTCTAAAATTCTGCAATACATACACACTCTGACTTCTCTTATTTTCAAATGTTTTAATTTACTCTTTCAGACTCCCCTTCTCTGAGAAGGCTGGGAAGGCACATTCATGAATATTCATAAGCTTATAGAGGAAAAAAGCCTCAGGCCAAACACGAAACCACCTTTGTAATACTGATGATGCAGCAGATTGTTGTAAAGCTATGTGGCAGCCTGCAGTTAGTTTGGAAGTTGTAGGAAAATCTGCAACTTTTGAACATTTTTATTTTTATATTTCAAGAAGATTGTTTTTAAATAGACTGATGGAGGATTGTGAAGGTATTACATTATTTTGTACTTTGCTTTTTCGTCTGAGTAACCAAGGTATATTTCTTACCTTGTTTTCAAAGTTGGGTTACCAAAAGTGACTGAATTGTTTTTCACAACTGGATCTTCATATAGGCTGTCTCTACTGGTGTCTGAAGAACTGGAATGGGAAATGAAGTAATGAAGGAAAATGAAGGAAATAAAGAAAAGAATATAGCCCTTGTGTAGGCAATATCAATACATACACTAATCAACTACAAAGAAGAGGTTTTCCAAGATTTTTTAAAATCTATATAAAACACTTGTTTACTGAAAGAAGATTTTTAGTTTAATCCATATGATGATTATGTTTACGTAGAGAATGTGGCTATGAAATAATGACAAATAACTTAATAAAAAGTATACTTTTAGTGTTTGCCTTCTAAGGCAGACTTGTAAAGCACTTTGATATATCCAATGTACAGTTTGTAATGGTGTATTTAGTTCCTAAACTGACTATTAGCTAAATGAAACCTTTGCTCATTTTCCATTCCTTCTTTAGTCAGACAAAGTTATTACCAAAATCAGTGAGAGACTGGATAAAAACTCAGTGAGGACTTTGGGATGGGGCTTGTTGATGATAGCCAAATATATTGCAAACAGCTGCTGTGCATTCCTGCCACTGCAGATATCATTATCAAGGAAGCTCACTGTTAGGGAGGCAGTTTCCCACCACTGGATATCTAGGGATTCTGCTTTTCCTGGGGGTTGCATATACTGCCAGATCTGGTGCCAATCTAAGTGGAAAAAGTAAATTACTCAGTATAAGGATTTTTCCAGTAGATGGCAGAATTGGCAAGTTCTTGTTTTTCTAGCTCCGCAGTAGTTTGT
>VWYP01013099.1:9800-25481 GCA_013400435.1 Pycnonotus jocosus
TCTTTGGGTGGTGGTGGTGGTGTTTTTTTAATCCTGTTTTGTTTTGTTTTGTTTCCCACCATTTTCAAACAATGAAAAAAAAATCCAGAGAATTTGTGGACTATCCATCCTTTGAAACATTAAAAATCTGATAGGACCAAGCTGTAAGCTACTTCATCTAACCTTGAATAAGGCTATGAGATTGATATTAGAGCAGGTGACTTGCAAAGACCTCCTCCAGAACGAACTACTCCATAAGACTGAGTGAATCTGTGATTCTAAATGAATAATATAAAAACTCACACTAAATGTTAATACTCATATGGGGAAAGACTTAAGAAGAAAGATGCATGTGCAAAACGTAGGACATACAGTGAAACCTACATTTTGACTGTATTACTATTCTGAATAGCTTTGAAAAGCTATGTACACACTTTTTTTGACCACTTATATGATGAAAACAAGCAATCTAAATCTTCCCAAAACTATTAAATCAAACAGCTACTCTTTTAAAAAGCTGGATTCAACACCATGTCTGTCCAATAATGGTTTATTTTTTATTAAATCTTTCTCTTCTTGAGACATCTGCAGAACTGATGTTGTTCTCAGCATCACTCACCTATATCCAGTTGTGCTTCTCCATTTATAGCTCTTACATTTTGAAAACTTGCTTATCCTAAAGATAGTTTTCCTGTACATTATGTACCATAGTATGAAGTATTCTCATGCAAATAGCAATTTTCATTGTTAGATATTCTTACACAAAAGTCCACTCGATGCTGAACAAGAGATTGACAAACACAAAGAGTGGCAGCTGGAGAGCACCCTAATTTTAAATGACCTGGACAATTTCCCTGATCTCTACTTAGCACAGGCAATCGTCTAGTTGGATGTCTCATCTAAAAATTACTACATCCCATACCAGAACACTGTCCCAATGCGTTGTCGAGATATAGCTTGAAAAATGTTTTAAAGAGTACTTCACACGAAAATAAGTTGCCAAATTCTGTTAACATATAGTCTTAATTTTTCCAAAAGTTCTCGGCTAGACTTTTTGAAATAAGTATAATTCATTTGCTAGGACTTTTCATGAACGATGGTTATCCAGCTGAAAATATTTATGCCTTTATTTGCAGAAAATTTCCATCATCAAGGTGTGCTCCATGATTTTAAAATCTCCTAAGCTAAGTGTAACTGAAATTTTATTTTTGACTTTCCTTGAAGCTGACTTCCAATTCCCAAACAAAATAATTCAGATTGCATATGCAAATAGTCATGAATTTCAGGCTGAGCTGTACACTTTAAGCTCCTCATTGTCAGAGATCTTCTGTCAAAAAATATTCTCAAGAAGATCCCTATTTAACTATGGTCATTTTTTGTTGATTTTTTTTTTCTTTCTGACATCTTCCTCTTTTCAGTCTACCTGGAGAAACACATCTCCAGTTAGTGATGTAAACCAGATGCTCAGCTCATTTGTTCTGCTGGCTACATTTTCTCTTTGTAAATTATAGATGTGCTAACCTATTTGAAACATAGCTCAGGTGGCTGGTGAACCACAGCGCCTTCCAGCTCCTCAAATAAAGAGGATCCACTTAGTCATCTGCTCTGTCTCCATCTGCCTGCTAAATTTGAATTAACTGCTCGTGCTCCAAACAGATAACATAAGGATCTGTTTGAGGAGAAGAATTCCTCTGAACTCATCTTCTTCTTTTTTTTTTTCCTTTTTCTTCTGTATTATCCTTTCCATTTGTAAAACAGGTTTGTTCCTCTGTGTAAATGTGACATGATGTAAGATGAACTGTCACCACACATCAGAAATTAGAAAGAAAATATTTTTTCAGAAAAGAATTCCTTATGTGATTTTTTTGTTTCTTTTGGCTCTTAGCAGATTGACTATTGAATTGTTCAACTGCAGTCTGTGGATAATTTAATACCTGGAACATTCCTCCTAGTGTGAATTACAGACACATTAGACTTGTTCGACAAGACCCTGAACATATTGTTTCAGGCCTTATCTATTCCATGGGAATCTTGTAAAAATTGATTGATAAAATCCCAGGGAAATATTTTTTAACAAACCTGCCTTTATTGAAAAAAATATACTAAGAGAATAGGCTATTTGTTATCCTTTCCATCCACATCTGTATGCAGGCACTGGATGGATGTCAGGTCATATTTGCAGGCAGAATGGAAGCTTCAGGCAGTGTTCATCAGGGAAGTCCACCTGTTGAGTCACAAGCTGCAGAGAGGACACCCTTGCTTTCCAAATTCCTTCTCAGAGAGCTGTCTAACTATGGCTGGATCCAATCTTACCACCAGAGATAGTCTACAATTTATTTTTAAAGAATTATTTAGATGTAATTCAATCTTTGTGCCACTTTGTTGAGTGGAATTTAAGATGGCAACCCAAATATATTTCTATTAACAAAATAAGTGACTAATTCTATTAGCAATGATAATGATAATGATTAGAAGACATTAATTAGATTTTTTTACTGCACAGACATAGCTACTAGTCCAGTGCACTGTTATTTGAAGCAATATTGAAGCAATAATATTAAATCTAGAAAAAATAATTATTGAGTAGAGATTGATGTCACTCATAGTAACAAGAGTGGGCAGATGTCTTCGCTTAGCCTCAAGGAGTAATCTTGAGGAGCATTCTCCCTCAAGTGAGGAATCTCCATTCACAGTTCCTGGAGTGTGTTAGAAGTGCCTGTTGTTAAAAAAGCAGGACAAGACTTCTATATTATACAGTAATTGACTGTCGATCAAATGTTTTTAGGCTGGCTGTGTCGGCTCAGCAGCCTTTAGCTCAGCTAAAGATAAGCTATCAGTAAAATCACTTGTAGGTTCCTTTATCGTAAACTTTGTCTGACACATCCTCACCAGTGTCAGTTTCTGTCAGGAGACATTGTTCTTCATATCCTCAGAATGCTTAAATTTGGGATTGGTGAGTCAGGCTGTCCAAGGCCTTCTCCAACACCAAAAGCAATGTGACCTTCCCTTCTCCATCCGTCACTGATAACTTGCAAGGAGGGTAAAGTTTGAACTATTTCACCTCCACTTAGGCAGGGAAACCTGCTACAGGGATGTAAATCAACACAGATCAATCGTCTTCAACTGAACACTATTCATTTTTATTACCAGAAAATATTACACCTCTCCTTTTTATTCCAAATTTTATTCTATTTCCCTCTTTTTAAAATTTGTGTATAACTGATAAATATCAGTTGAATCCATGAATGTACATCAGTGGAAATTTTGAGAGTCAGAGGAAAGTCAAGATTATTGAATTTAAGGGGTTTTGTTCAGGCGCTGGCCATTTCATTGTGGAAAACTGAGGTTGTGCAAAGTTACAATAAGACTGAGATTCATATTAATCTTACTCAACTTCAGCCATGTACAGGAAGGCAAATTCATCTACATAATCATCTTAGATATCTGTCTACATCCAGCTAAATCAGTCTTGAGAGGTTCTTTTTCTTCTCACAGAGAACAAATGCAGTCGAGATTCCAAACATGGATTAGATATATCATGTTGTGTGGTTAGTATTAGATGAGATTAATCCAACCTTGAGAGCACAGTCAAAGGAATAGAAAAATCTATTGTTACCAAGTAAAAGTACAATTAAGTAGTATTTTACCTTTTTTTTAAATGGGACTTAAATGATATATATTTAGATGATTTACTGATATAACTACAATTCTTAGAACTTGGAGACAATTTTTGAAGGACTTGAAATGAAATTGGGTAGAGGGATCATAAGCAGGTAGCAGTTATTCAGTATTGAGGAATATGTAAAGTGTAGAACATTAACTACTTCACATGTAGAAAAGAAGTATTTTTTGGGGAGGTCATCTGGCTTTTTGCTTTATAAATTGTGCAGATTCTAAATTGATCAATGGTCAAATGAAGATTTCTCACATCAATTTCACTGGGTGTAACATTCTTCCTGGAGTGTCATTGAAACTTTGTCAAGTGTCAGAGGAAAAACAGGCTCAGAGGGGACCTTCCTACTATCCACAGCTGCCTGACAGGAGGCTGCAGCCAAGAGAGAATTAATGTAACCTCCTTGCCCAAGTAACAACAACAACAGCCTCAAACTGGGCCAAGGGAGGCTCATGCTAGGCTTCAGGAGGAATATTAGAAAAAAATTTTCTTCTGTGGAAGGGTGGCCAAGCATTGGAACAGACTGTGCAGGTAGATGTCTTGGTTTGAAAAGACAGGTGTCTGCCAGGGAAAGCTGGAGCTTCCCTTGGAATGGAAAATACAAACCCCCTTCCCTCCAAATTATGATAATTTTGCAATTAAGAGCTTTCAGAAAAAAAGATTTGTGAATAGGAACAACAGTTGTTTACTAGGAATATTAAAAAATACAAATGTAGTAAAGCAAATAGATATAGAATCAAAAAATCCTAGAGACACTGACAGAGTCAGAATACAACCTGACATCCTGGTCAGGATGTTGGAAGCAGTCCAAATAAGTCCTCCTGGAGTGACAGAGGTGGTTCCATTGGAGTAGATATGATCCTTAGAAAGGTCCAGTGGTGGAGAGATGGGTCTAGCGTTTCCTATGCGAATCCAGTGGGAAACAGATTGTCTTGCTGTGTTGAATTTCAGCTTTTATCCAGGTAGGAATGCTTGGCTCCTCCCACTGGGTGGAACATCTTACAATGGAATAATGTTATCAGTGATGCAGTGACTGATAATGGCCCATTAACAGCAGATATCTCCCAGAGGGAGGATAAGTCCTGGAAGAGATAAGGAACATTGCTCACTCTGGTTTTAGCAGCTGGCCCGTCAACAGAAGGCACCTGCCCACTCCCCCCATGGAGTAAAAAGAAAAATACACTCTTTCAACTGGTTTCAACAGACTGGGAATAGAATACACGCTTTTGGTCATATATTGCAACCCAAGAGAGCAAGGAAGTGTTGGAATCACATGTCTGAAGAGTGTTACCAGATGGTCATGGGAGAGGATTGTCCCTCATCTCGAGTCCTGTGAGCAGTTTTGGGTGCCACAGTATAAAANTTTACAGATGAGAGAGGCAGAGCATGAAAGTTGGGGTAAGAAACCCTTTGATCACCAAGGGTACAAATATGTATGCTATAAATTTAAAAATACCTGTGAGATTGTAGATTGAAGGTAATTCATTTGTATTGTTTATCTGTATCTGTATCTGTATTTTTCTACTGTAGTGAAAAAAATTAAACTGAAAATAGCTCCTGAGAGGTTTTCCTCATATTTTCATTTTCAATTCTGAATTTTTACACCCAAAACAACCATACAAACATTTAAAAACACAACTTCCTTTTCTTTTTAATTTACCTTTGGGTAAATTAAAAATTTGAAGACTGAAAAAATGTCAAGAAAATGTAAATTTAAGATTTATGTGTTTATTTATATGTGTGTCTGATAGAACTGACTTTTTCCTTCTTTTGTTTTTTTTTTACCTTTTAATAGCCTTTTTTGACATTTTAAGGCTAACCTAGTTAAGTAAGTAAGCAATTGGCTCTGGAAAAAAATGAAGTAAAGGGAACATGTAGTTTATGTTGTAATTACAAAGTTTCAACTTTGATTAATTTATAGTCATGAGCAAGCAAAGAAAATAGGAGGATGAAAACCTTAAATAAATGAAAAAACCCTCCCAACAAACAGAAACTGTATTTTGCAACCAAGCCAGGGAAAGATTTTTATTTCCTGTAAAAGAAACCACAGCAGGACAGGCTGAGTCTCTACTGTGATTTTAAAGAGGCAAAAATTATTATGATACTTGGTTTTATAATTTTTATTCCTGAAAGGATTTTACATGGGAAAATAACAGACGACTACAAGGAAGAACAACACTATTAGGAGTGTGTGCAAATTGAGATAAGTTTTTAGAAATAAATGCTAGAGACACTGGCAAGGGGGAAAAAGAGTTTTGTTAAATTATTTGCATTTCATTTGAAAAATAGCCAGTGATGGATGAAAAAGCTAACAGATAACAATTTCTGTCAAAAAAAAAAAACCACCAACCTTACTGTCTAAGAAATATCCTCATGAAAGACAACACTTGCAGGTGAAATCTGTAGGACAAAATCTTTCTCAATTTCAGACACTGAGTTTCAGGGACACCCTGTAAGACAGCAGCAAATGAACTCTTACTAAATGAAATACTGCACTGTAATGCAAAAAAACCCCTACAAACTACAAAGAAAACAAAAGAAAGATGCTAGATATTTTTACAGTCTCAAGCCACTTGGTGTGGTCTTAGCTTGTGAGAGGTATTATTCAGAAATGCTTCAATATGACAGAAAATTTTGCAGAAAGAGTAAAAATGTGTACAGAATCAAGGCTCAGAAATATAACCAAGTCAGCTGCTTTATTATATCTTTTGCCACAATCTACCAATGTCATTCCTAAGAAATACGTTGTTGAGGCCCTCTGGCTATTTCATCACATTTCCAAACAAATGTTTGCTTCAACCTATGGAAATTCTGGAAAAATTTTCCTTGAATCCAACCTGAGGACATTATCAATTTCTTTGTTTGTCTTCTCTACTTTCAAAAAATGACCCAAATTATTTTGATCTTTCCCCATTGGTTGTTTCTGGACTTCTGGTCACAGTTTACTTTCCTGTGTGCACTTTCCACTTCTGTCTCTGAAGTACAGCACTCCGAATTGGATATCATGCTATAGCTAAGCTCTTAGCATGAAAACCAGAGGATGAATTCAAGTATCTCATAGGCTACATTTGTGTTTATATATCTGAGTATAGTGACTGCCATTTCATCTTTCTTCTTTTGTTCCAGCTTTGTGTCTAAACATCTCAGTTAAATAATGGAAAAATCTGTCTAGTCTTTTATAACTTTTTCCCTGCCTCCAGCAGTACTTTGTTAGTTGTGCTTGAGCAAATTATTTTATTTTACTGTGCCTCATTTTTTCTTATTTTTAAACTGGGAATACGGGAACTGCCATCTTTATTTCCTTTGAAATCTAGAGATAATTTTTACAACATGCAAAGTAAAGATTAGTACTTTACATAAGATTTTATAGAACATTTTACTGTTTTCAATTCACTTTGTTTCCACACTGAACTGTTTGTGTTTTAGGGAAGTGTGAAAATTTTAAATCTTTTTGGCTTTAATAATTATATTGTATAGAGCTTCTATAAATCCCATGATATAATGTGTTCTTTACACATTATCCCAAACTACTAAAACATTGCTTGTTTATACTCCAGTCACACACTCTGAGACTAGATTTATCAAAAATGTAACTTTGATTTTGTTATAGTGTTGCAATACATAGCAAAACTGCCCCCATTTTTGCAATAGGAAATTTTTGCCCCTCTCTACCAGTAAAATTGAGTGATGAAAAAAATCTATGAAACTGGGATAAACATGGGTATGAAGGTCTTTTACATGTCAGTATGGACTCAGTGCAGTTTGAATTTATAATCAGAATGTATTAAGCTGTGGAACAACATTATTATTTTAATAACAATAAAAGCATATATATTACATGCCCATTACACACTAAATTCTGTTGGAAAATATAACAGTTATTATACTTACATGTAACTGAGAGGCAAAATAAAAGGCTACACAAAACTTTTTTTGAGTTTCTTTTGAAGGCAATGCTTGTTCCTCAAAGCAATCCTTTGTTTCTGGGAGGAAAAAAAATTCTAAAGAATGAGGAAAAAAAAAAGAACATCTAGTATTACAGGAGGGTATTAAGCAAATGTGAGAAAGTCAATACTGAGAAGTCATCATAGTTAATGTGCAAATATGATGTATTTTAAGTCCAGTCTTTTGTTTGCTGATTCTGCCAGCCACCCTAAAAGCATTGTGGTAGATGTTGTAACATCAGTCTTTTGCAGCCTGTTTCCAGAAAGGTTCTACAATCAACCAATAACCACATCTACAGGTGCAACCTTAACTATGTTCACCCTCCTGGGTCAGGGAATCATGATAAAGAGATCACAGAATCACTAGGTTGGAAGAGATCTCCAAGATCAAGTCCAACCCATGCCCTAACACCTCAACTAGACTATGGCACCAAGTGTCACATCCAGTCTTAATTTAAACACATCCAGGGATGGTGACTCCACCACCTCCCCAGGCAGGTAATTCCAGTACTTTACCATCCTTCCTGTAAAAAACTTTTTCCTAATATTCAACCTATATTTCCCTTGACGCAGCTTCAGACTGTGTCCTCTCCCAGTTGCTGCCTGGAGAAAGAGACCATCCCCCAGATGATTGCAGCCACCCTTCAGGAAGTTGTAGAGAGTGATAAGGTCACCTCTGAGTCTCCTTTTCTCCAGGCTAAACAACCCCAGCTCCCTCAGTTGTTCCTCACAGGGTTTGTGTTCCAAGCCCCTCTCCAGCCTCGTTGCCTCCTCTGGACACACTCAAGTGTCACAACGTCCTTCCTAAACTGAGGGGACAGAACTGCACACAGCACTCAATGTGTGGCCTCACCAGTGCTGAGTACAGGGGAAGAATGACCTCCCTGCTCCTGCTGGCCACACCATTCCTGATACAGGCCAGGATACCATTGGCCTTCCTGGCCACCAGGGCACACTGCTGGCTCATGTTCAGCTGCTGTCACCAGAACCCCCAGGTCCCTTTCTGCCTGGACACTGTCCAGCCACTCCATCCCCAGCCTACAACGTTGCAGGAGGTTATTGTGGCCAAAATGCAGGACCAAGCACTTGGAGTTATTAGACTTCATCTTGGACTCTGCCCATCTCTCCAACAGTTCCAGGTCTCCCTGTAGAGACCTCCTACCTTCCAACAGATCAACGCACACTCCCAGCTTAAGTTATCCTCCACACGCTCCAAGAACCTCCTGGACTGTGTCTTTTTTCTTTTTTGCTGTATTAAGTTCCCTGCAGATAACAGAAAAGCCACCTACAGGACTTTAATTTAAAAAAAAAATGAAAGTCACCTACAAGAACAAGAGCTGGTGATCCTGAAACATTCTCTAGCTGCTTATAGAATAAGTTGTCCACCTCTTCCTCCTGGTTGGGTGGACGATAACAGACTCCCAGTAGGATGTCAGCCTTGTTGGCTTTCCCCTTAATCCTTACCCATAGGCACTCGACTCCATCTTCATTAGTTTCAATACCTATGGCATCAAAAGCCTTTTTAATATAAATGGCCACTCCTCCACCTCTTCTCCCCTTCCTCTCTTTTCTGAAGAGCTTGTAGCCATCCAGTGCAGTGCTCCAGCTATGTGAGTTGTCCCACCACATTTTCATGATGGTGACTATATCATAGATTTGCTGTTGTACCATGACTTCCAGCTCCTCTTGTTTGTTATCCACCTTATATTAAAAAACAGCACCTCTTCACATGAGTTTATCACACTATATGTCAGTGAAATATTCAACAGAAAACTTATGAGGAACATCAGGGAAAAAAAAAATCACAGAATCATAGAATTATGAAGGCTGGAAAAGACCTGCAAAGCTTCAGGACATTCTATGTATATCTGCTTGAACTGTTAATAACTATTTTCCTATACATTAGCATAGAAGAAAACTCACTATTTATGCACCAAGACCTAAAGCGCCAGCTGAGCAAAATTATGCACAAGGCTCCAAGCTATCATTTTCAATGTGCAGGGATGTTGATAATATCTCTACGGCAGGAAACTGCCCATAATCACTGATCACCAAACCTCTTACTCTGATTGGAAGAGTGGGAGAGGGAAGGCAATTTTAGTTTTAACTCTTCTGACAATTCAGAGCTGAAGGCATAATGGGCAATGGTTTAGAAATGGTGTGCTGAATACTGATCTTCAGCACAACAGTTTCTGATACCGATGGACTTCAAGGTTAAGAAATTATGCTACTGTAAATACAAGATACCACAAGTCAGAATATTGTCCAGAACAACCATTTAATTGAGACAGTTAAGCAAGTCTTCCAGGCCAGAGAGAGAGATAAGTTTTAATCTGAAATTTTAAGCCTTATGACAAAAACATGAACAAAAATTTTTTGGAAAAAAAAATTCTTGTGAGATACTGTTTTTATGGGAAGGAAAAGATCTCCTGTTACTTATGAAATTCATTGATCTGGAAATGTACTGTCATGAAGCTTGAAAAAACGTTTGTGAAAACTTTCTGAATGTGCTCCTTAAGTAAGATTGTTAGGCTATTGTTGACAAATGATTGCCTGCGTTTAAGAAATACAGGTGTAAGGCTTTACTCTTGGCAATCAAATTTCTCCATTATCTAATAATAAATTTTACCATATATTTTGATTTCAATCACACAGTTTCAATAATTATTCAGTATTTATTCTACTTCCTTCCTTCCTTCCTTCTACCCTTCCACCCTTCCACCCTTCCACCTTTCCACCCTTCCATCCTTCCACGTTTCCACACTTCCACGCTTCCAAACTTCCAAACTTCCAAATTTCCTTTCCTTCTTGTCATTTTTGATGGACAATATTGACTTATAAAAATCTCATAAAGCATAAAAATGTAAATGGAAAAGTATATCCCAAAGCAGAAATTATATTTATTCTCTTCAATCCTGTCACATATACATTTGTATGTTACGCACTAATGTCATATAGATTTAAAAAAAACAATATACACAAAGATCATATAGAAGTATGGAAACTCTGAAACCTCCATCAAGCAAATGTAGTTTTATTAAACAATTGAGTAAATAAAAGTTTGAGGTCTATATATAAAATTGAAAAACTTAGGCAATCAAATTCTACTCTCTCTGAAATATGTTGTATCTGGCAAAAAAATAAGAAATTAGATTTTAGTCACACTTTTCTGTGTCCTGCCCACCCCCTCCCACCAAATGCTATGAATCAAGAGGAAAAAGTTTTATAAAATTAAAAGATTTACTATCCACAAACTCCATCAAGATAAGGGAAGCACCTTAAAAGTCCATGAAGTCCTTGCTTTTGTCACCATCTTATCAGAAGTTCTGTTACACAGGATTGGATTTTGCTTTCTCTAGGATTTCACCAAAACCAGAAGACCCTTAGAGGACATATCAATCACAGTTGCATGATGCCCTGTGACAATCTGTTTACATTGCACCAAAATTTTCTGTACAAAAAATACATAGTTGCACACAGGAATAAAGCAGATTGAACTTTGGTGTCTCTGGCATGTCCTCTCTGTGTGGTGGTTTCAGCTTGCCTACCCCAAACAGAAACTTTTTGAAGTATATCTTCATAAGTGCTGAATCTCTGATTCCTGGAAAGAGGCTGGACATCATTTACTGATAGAAAGTAGAGAACAATCCTATTTTTTTTCTGTTTGGTTTTCCATACACAAACTCTCATTTTTGCTTTAGTAGGCTGCTTTATCTCAACATACAAGTTGCTCTCCCTCTTATTTTCTCTGCCCTATCCACTAGAAAGTGGAAGTTATAGAGAAGCTTGGTGGGTTTAGTGGGCACCTGGTGGTCAACCAAGGTCAACTTCTCACAAAACTTACTAAGTAGTAAGGATATATTTTCCACAGAGGGCCAAAAACACTGTAGGTGCCTATCATCAATAGCTTGGAGAGGCTTAAATTATCTGATATATTGCAAGGATGATGCTGCAACCTGCTTTGTCCTTCAATCAGACTTTGCCTATGTCCAATCCCGATGGTTATTTCTGCTGTAATTGTAAATAGTCTGATTTTTCAAACCATCTCAGCTCTATCTATGCTCTATCTATTTTTGTCTTATAGAAAAATAATTTGTTTTTCTTTCTCTGCCGGAAGATTTTGTAAATATTAGATCCCATTCCAAAGTGTCCCCTCGGCCCTCCACCCATTACTCATGGACACTGCAGCAGCTGATATGATCATGAGGTGTGTGCAGGATGTTTTGATAGGTAAAGAGTTTTAGGGCTTAGACATGAACTCCCTGAGAGACTTCAACCCACTCAGTTAGTCTTTCCTATGCTCAACCTGAATAAAGGAGTAATCTTACCATCCTTTACAATGTTAATAAATATTTGCTTACCGCTTTGCTAAGCCTGTGTGTGATCTTTGGGTGGACTGCTATTCATCCCATTGTCTATTTGCTTATTTATGTATTTAAATAAATAGTTAAATCACAAGAAAGTTTCTTAGAATTCTAGATTCTGTTCCTATTGCTGATCCATATATATCACAGCTCAAATATTAAGGCTTGTGCATTTCCATGCTATGCCAAGGAACTATCTTAAATTTTTGGAATTATTAGATAAGTTAATTTAGCCATTTAATTTATATAATTATGATAATATTTATGTTGTATCTGAAAAATTAAAATGAGGAAGGCAGATAATAAAAGAAGTGTTTTATTAAAGGAAATGCTGCCTTTAACATGAGTTTTCCTGTCAGCCTTATGTGAGGGTTGTCCTTGATACCAAATGCCAAAACATCTTTTTTATATAAATTATTAAGAAAGAGCATTGCATATGTTTTGCACCAGATAAATTATGCACCCATTTTAATCTAGACGAGAAATAAGGAATTCCTATTTCACTGCACATCTGAATTTTGTATGGAATTTTGCACATACTGTGATGCTGGGCCCAATATTTTATGCATCAGCATATCTCATGTTTTCTTTATAAACTGCAGAGAATATGCACACTGAGTTATGTGTTTTATAAAAGGAAAGAAAGAATCTAAAATTAAAATAATGTAATCAAACAAGGAGTGTTTCTTGGGTTTTTTCCGACATTTCCTGCTTCTTCCTTCCTCCTGAATCTTTACCCATTCTCTTTCAGATTATTTTGAATCTCTGCAGCTACATGAAATTTCATAAATTAATTTCTCAGTAAGAGGCTGAATAAGCAAAAAAATCCAGTGCACAAAATCTAATAATTGAAATGCTTCTCTGGTTCCAGAGTTTTNNNAAACTTTTTTTGTGTTTTTTTTTTTCCTTTTTTTCCTTTTATTTATTTATTTATTTAATTTTAATAATGTGTTGAATAATGTGGTTACCTTATTAATTTTCACCATGTTTTTAGTCCTGCCAAGATTGCCTCTAGCAAGGGGTATTGATAGGGAAAGATGAGAAACATAGAAGGTTAACACATAAGGGCAGATAAACAAATAGGATTTGATCCAAAGCCTGCTTGAGTCAATGAGAGATTTTTCCATTGACTTCAGGAGACTTTGGATCTGACCCATCAGGCATTTATGTATCAATACAGTGAAATGCTGAGCAGCTCCTATGAAATGTCAGTTGTCTTCAACTCCCATCTATGTCAGAAAGAGTCAGGAGGGTTCACTGCCCTGGAGATTTGGAGTGTTTAAAAGTTAATAAGAAAGTACACAGCTGAGAGAGTAACAAGGGGACAGAGACCACAGACTTTACTTACAGCTCCTGAGAAAGCCTGTTAAAGTCAATCAGATCAAGCAGGACCAACTGCTTTGGTGAATTAAGCAGAGTGAAGAAAGAGAAACGAGGAGATAACATCTGAAGTAGAAAAGGTAAAAAAAGAAAGCAAAAAACCCAAACTGAATTTAACAGGAGAAGAGAATGGAGGAAAACTCAGAGGAGAGTTGAGACCAAAATTGAAGCAGGAGGATGAATACTTGGTTATGTCTGACTTTTGCCTCCCAAACACAATCTACAATGAGAGTTCAAACATTTTTATTTTATTGTTTCATTCTCTTTTTAACACTATTTAGTTTTCACTTCTGATTTCAAACAAGCCCTAAAATTGCATAAGGTCTCTGGGACATTTACAACCTTCTATTTCACATAACACTCCTGGGATCTTCCCTAGGGGCTATATTTGAGAAGCAAATTAATTTTGTTCACAGCTGCTGGCATGACACAAATACTGTTTTCCCCTTTGCAAATTTAACCCCTTGCTATATATTCTTTTTCCTATTCTCTCCACTACTGTGGCAGAAATGTTTTCCATTTCCGAGATGTGCGTTTCATTCAGACAGCCTCAAAAAAGTGAAGTGCTATTAACAGACCACTAGCAAAACAGGAAAGGCTGAAGAAAGGTAGAAGATTTGTGTTAAGTTACATCTTCTAGGTCCCTAATACTAAAAAAGAGTCAAGAACAGGATTCATAGACTTTCATAAATCACTCCAAAAGGGGTCATTAAGTCCCTCTGCCTGGCTAAAGGAGGATCATGAATTTCTAAGCTATATTTTTATTCTGCTCATATAGACAAAGAAACAGACCAGGCACATATAGACAAAGAAACAGGGACATTGTGTATTTTATAAATAACTGCAGCTAATTAATTAAGCTCAAGCAGGCATCATTTTTCTAATGATAAATAAAAAAACCCCTTTGAATGTGGCTGCATAAGAATGACATAAGAAAGTCATCACAAGTATTGAAATTCAATAGAATACATTATTTTACTGTGCTGCTAGCTTTCTTAGCAACTCCCTGACATACAGCTCATATTATATTTTAACCATTTATGCATAAGCTTTGGTCATATGGAAAATAGTATTGCTTTTGTTTTCTTCTAAACTAAGTAATTATTTTTCCCCAGGCCATAACAAGGTCTATGTGTCTGTTATGCTGCATGAAAGACATGAGAATAATATAAAAACTTTTAAATTTACCTTAAATTGTGCATTATTTTTTGTTTACATTATACTGCCAATATCTAAAGTATAAAAAGTTGTAAAAGTAAAAAAAAAGTAAAAGAAAAAATAAAAGATAAATAAAAGGGAGAATGTGGAACTGATTTTTTCTGAGGGAAATGAAGAAAAAGAAATAATATTAAGAATTTAATATTAATAACATTCCCAGCCTGACTGAAGGAAAGAAATATTAGAATAATTTCACAATGTTTCACTGCATTTTTCTCAAGAAGAGATTTAGCAAAATAATGGAAAAAAATTCCTAAACTTTGTCATTCAGATTATACAATATTGCAGTGAATGAGAGCTTAAAATACAGTTTGTTAGACTGCATAAAAATATTTGAAAATCAAATTGACTTGAGGAAGTTTTATTTCAAAAAATCTATTGGATCTATTTCAGTAAAAGTGATGTTTCTTCAAAAATACATATTAACTGTTGAGATATTTTCTGGGGAGGGTAAAATTTTCACAACTAGTCATGGCTGAGACCATTTGATGAAGAAAGAGTTCAACAGTAAGTCACTAAAGATGGGATTTATTTTAATTGACTTCATATTCTGGTTACTAATAGGTAGTTATGCTTATTTCCTTCACAGGTACTGATGAGAGAAACACCTGGAACGTACAAATCAGTTATTGATATCTGAAATAAAATAGTCATCCTCTAGTATTATCTGCATGATTCTTTCTGCCTTTCTCTTTCCCTCTCCCTCTCTTTCTCTTCTTCTTTCTTCCTCTTCCTCTTCCTCTTCCTCTTCCTCTTCCATTTTCAAGATCTTTCTCCTTCTTGTCCTCTTCCTCTATCTATCTTTCTCTCTGTCTTTTCAGTGCAAAGGAGATTGATTTGACTACTTAAATTACTTGGTTAGCATGCAGACTAATAAAGGGTTATAAAAGCCTCTCGAGTTCCTTTTAAGTAATATAATAAAGTTGAGAAAATACTAATCTTTTGACTCTATCATGATGTAAATTGGCACTATTCCTACTTATCAACATTTAAAGTTGATGTCATAAATATAAATGTGTAAAATCTACTTAAGACTCAGCCCTTGGAATCTTAAAACATTAGTCATTTTATTAATGTCTAGTGGTATTTGATCTCCTTTTAAAATAAAAAAAAAATCTGATTT
>VWYP01013100.1:14537-25713 GCA_013400435.1 Pycnonotus jocosus
CACTTCAAGATAAAAAAGTAAAAAATGGCCCCTGTCTCTCTCTCTACAAGGCCTTTTAAGGATAAACTGTCCAATTAAGAAATGACACCTAAATTATTTTCACTTTTAACCAAATAACCAACCACCTATCGCCCACAATGTGGATTTTTCTACCCAATTACAAAACACCACTCAAACCCATGAAGGAGAAGGTGAAAAAAGACTCAGCCTCACCCTGAATCCTCCCTCTTGCTTTATCTCTATTCCTGTATTCCAAACCCTCAAACTCTGAGTTTTCCCCCCTGTGATATCCCACACTTCTATCCAAACTCCACCCCCACAATCCCAGTGCTGTCACTCAATTTTGGGAGCCTTTTCCACGGCCTCAGGTCAGTGCAGGGTTTGCTTGGGGGTCAGCACAGAAAGTCTGAAATTCCCAGTGCCCAGGGTTCCAGCAGAACTCCCTCCCAGGAGCAGGCTGCTCTCCAAGCCGTGCAGGTTGTGCTGTTCAATATTTGAACAGAAGACAGCACAGTTACAGCTCAGTCTGATGGAAGGAAGAGCCTCTGCCCCATTTCCAGTTCCACCCTGGGTGCTGGGGATGGAGCAGGGAGCTGGCAGAGCCTCGGGACGGGGAAATGCCACCAAATGGGGAAAACATCGTGGACAAGCAGCTGCCACTGCCACAGCTGCAGCCAGCCCTTTACACCCCGTCAGGCCACGGCCCAAAAACACAAATCTGGTGGTTTGGCCACCGGCAGTTTTCGTTTTTCTACAGAAAAGGGCTTCTGGCATTTGTTAAAAAGCAGAGAGAAGAAGGCCAAGGGATTTGAGGACTTGTTTAAATAATGGAAATGCTGCTGCTGCTGGTCGTGGTGGTTTTGTTTATGTAATCAAAAAAGGGCACAGCTTTGAAGTTACTCAGGAGTAAGCACGGTGTTGGTTTATAAAAGCAGCAGAGCTGTGATGCTGCTGGGTTTGCACCTTTCCAGAGCACAGCATCCAGGGGGTGACAGCATCCCACCAGGCTGCTCCTCACTCCCTGCTTCCAGCCCAGGGCTGCTGACCTCAGAGCAAGCTGATGATTTCTGATTTTTAATACAGAAACAGCAAGAATCTTGATATTTCTCTCCCTCCAAAATATTTGCTGTGCTACAGCTTCTTCCTAAGTCATGGAATGTCACAGGAAATCCAAGCAAGGACACCTGTCCTGGTGTCCCCAAGCCACATCCTCCTGTTCTGACACCTCCTCCAGCTACCAGGACTAGTAAAGTGATTTTAAAAAGCATTTTACTATGTTCTACAGCATTAAACCCTGAGGTGATTCTGTTATAATTCTGTAATTCACAGATATTTTCATATGATAGATCTTATTTTCTGTTTCCTGACTCATCCTCCTCCATTCTCCCTGATCCAATCCCCAGCCTGTGAGCAACTCCCAGAGAATGCAGTCATACAGTGCTAATCTGGCCCACCTTTATTCCCAAATAAATCCAAGCTGGATTATTTACCCAGGAAAAGAAAAAGTGTGAAAAAGCCAGATGATGGGGCCTTTCCCTGCTGCTGTCCTCCAAGTGCTGCAGCCAGGCCAGGGAGAGGGGAGAAGGTTTCTCTGTGCTGTCACTGCCAGGGAAAGTGTGGATGTGTAAAAACCTGACCTAGACATGTTGGCATTGTCAAATCATTCCTGTTGAACCACTTCTGCTTAAACACTGCATGGGTCATTTGAATACCTGCACCTCCCTGCCTCTCAAAAGCGTGGAAGCTCCAAGTGTTCTCTCTTGCCGGAATCTTGGGAAAATCATGGAATCCTGGGATGGTTTGGGTTGGGAGGGAGCTGAAAGCTCATCCAGTGCCACCCCTGCCATGGCAGGGACACTTTCCACTGTCCCAGGCTGCTCCAAACCCTGTCCAACCTGACCTGGGACATTTCCAGGGATGAGGAGTTCACAACCTCTGTGGGGATGAGAGACTCTGAGGAGTAACTGAGTGTGGCAGTGAGGTCCTAGGAATTTCTCCATGTTTAGAAAAGTGTGATTCCATGATTGTTCCTGCAGGAATCAACACTGGAGAGGAGAGGTGATGAACAGCAAAAACCTGAAGAGTTTTCTGTTGTAAAACAGCTCTGTGGGCAAAGCACTTCGAGCCCTCTCCCCTTTCATTGCTTCCAAACCCTGCTGTGGGCTGAGCTGTTCCTCTCTGGGCAGGATCTGCCTGTCCCAGGAGAAGATCCCTGATGGCTCACACAGCTCCATCCCTCCTGCTTCCAACTGCAATGCTGGGGCAGGGCTGGGCACTCCTGGGGCTGCCCCCTGGGTCACTTTTATCCCTGTGATGCCCATTCCTGATGGGAATGGCTCATGGAGGGCTGCTGGAAGCACTCCCCTGCTCCACAGGGAGGTTCAGGTAGCTTCATTAACACCAGTGCTAATGATTTGTGTGATTGGCAGTTCAGGCAGTTCAGGGGAGTTTATCTGAGTTCAGCTGGGTGGGGTCAGGGCAGGACAGGGCCCCAGGGACCAGGCAGGAGCCACCAGTGCCACCTCCCAAAGCCCAGGAGGATGACACGGCCACGCTCCGTGGTCCCTTCCACCAGGAAAGAAAACTCAGCTGAAAAAGCTGGAGAATGTCACTGGCTGCATTCTACATCTGTTCCATCTCAGGATAATTTATTTTAACCTCTGAAGATACAAGGGAAAATATGTGAAGGAGATGGAGACGTGCCAGTATTTCCAGTTCATTACAAGCAAAGAACTGTTGCTTATAGCACTTTTTTGGAGCAGAGAGCAGTCTGGTTTCAAATCCCTCAAGCAATGAGCAATCACGTCCCCACCAATGGAAAGGGTTCTTCAGCGAAGAGTTTACTAATTAAAAGAGTTTCAGCTTGAAATTCAGCCTGAATTTCCTCCCTTTACATAATGCTCTGTCTGCTTTCTGCAGGCACTGCTGCATCCCTGCGGGGAGGGGTCACCCAAATTCCTGCTCCCAGGGGGTGCAGGAGGGGTTTGGGATGCAGGGCAGGGACAGGGGGAACTGGGATTGTCATGCAGGGTGCTCAAACCTCTGGGTTTTGATTGGTTTTTTATTTCCCATTGAACAGCAATGCTGTAATTGAGAGCCCGAGTGAGGCAGGAGTGATGGATCTGCATCCTGCCCACAGCACTGCCACCCAGCCCTGCTAGCACTGGGGACAAGTGGCACCTGTGGGCAGGGCTGGGGGGGTGTGACAACACCTGTGTCCCGTGAGAGGTGACAGCTGTGTCCCCTGTGAGCCCACACAGCCCCTGCTCCACCACCAAACCCCCAAACACCCCAAGCCTGGCTCTTTTCCTGCCGTGCAGGACCACGACACAGCCCCAGCAGCACAAAAAATGCCCTTTCTGCTCCTTCAGACAAAAGGATTTGGGGACAGAGGGACACTTGCTGCAGCAGGGTCACCCCCAGCTGGGCAGGTTTGCCCACGAGCCTGCTGTGAACTGAGCTGAGACACAAACAGCGCAGCAGCTGCGCCCACAGACGACACTGGGGAAGCAGATATGTATGAGAGTTACCAAGATTAGGGCTTAATTAAATTCCTGCGAGATTTTTTTGGGTCTTCATAAATTTCCTTTGAGCTCTCTGCCAACTAGGATATGCTGGCTGGCTCTGGGATATGAAAGCAAGTGTTGTTGTGTTTTGCAAATATATTTTCTAATGCATGCAAGCGCTGACTATGCAAAAGTCTCCCAGGTTTCCACGATTAACAAAATTACAAAAGCACAAAGGGTAGCAGTTCTTCTTGTTTTCGGCTATCCCTCAAAAACAAGAGATGGATCAAAGTGTCCTGTGATTAAGTTCATTAATCACGCCCACACCACGAAAAACCCTCGGCTCTTCTGAAGCCACTTCTCACAGGGGGAGGGCGTGAGGGCTCGGCCAGGGGTGGATTCTGCTGTGGGCTGGGTGTTTATTTACTTGTTTTTCCCAAACAAGGAGCTGGCAGGGACGGCATGGCCAGGGGGGATGCAGGGATGTCTCTGGCCCTGCCTTGCCTGGCCCTCCAGGGGTTGGGATGCACAAAAATCTCTGCTGCTGGGAAGCAAATCCCTAAAAACGGGGATTGAGCTGCGTGGGCAAAAGGTGGGCACAGGGATGGGCACGGGGATATCCATCCTGATCAGAGGAGAGGATGGATGGGCAGCAGGACACTGGAAAGCCCCGGCAGGGAGCAGGATTCCCTCGTGTGTGCTCCTCCAGGGTTTGGATCTTCCTTGCTTTTAATCCCGTGCTTGTCCTTGTCAGCACAGCCAGGGTTTATCCAGCACACAGAGCTTTTATCTGTGTATCTGATAAGGGAGAGCCTCAGCCCCCCTCTGGCATCCCCTCCTCGTCTGAAAAGCTGCTGTAAATGTGCTCTCTGGGACCTCGGAGCAATCTGCATCCACACGTGTTAAAGCACTCGGAAAATTCAACAGCAAACTGATGCCTGCATTGCCAGGCTGGCCGAGCAGGGAGGGATTCAGGTCACAGATCCAGCCCTGCCTGTGGGAGCTGTGCTCCTGCTTCTCCGAGGGATGGAGCTGGAGGAGCTCCCAACAGCAGGAAATCACCTCAGCCCTCGTGGGACGCAAATGTCACCTGCTGTAGCCACCAAAAAGCAGCTTTTTCTCAAGAGGACACTAAGGACACTGTGAGGGTCCTGCCCATCCTGCAGACACAGCGTGACCGGCCCTGGCTGCTCACCAAGGCCATCCCAGGATGTCCCCTGTCACCTGTGCCACATCCTGCTCTCGCCAAAAGCAGCCACAGGTGCTGTTTGCTGGAGGGGACCAGGCCCAGTCCTTGGGAAGGCTGTGAGGATGATGATTTGGTCCGTGCTGAAAGAATTCCTCCCGGCTCAGCCCCACAGGTTTAACCACAAGCAGAGATGAAAGCAGCCAGCTCTGGGTGGATTTGCACCTCTGCACGGAGAGGATGTGTTGTGGCATTGCACCACTGTCACCCCGCCGGATCTGCCTTCGCCAGGTGCAGATGAAACCTCGTCAGGAATCCCTTGACAGGAATTTTTTAGGCATCTGCCCGAATGCGAGGGCAGGGAGCCCAGCTGCAATCCGTGCGCAGCAGGGAAGGGGTTATAGCGATAAGGCAGCAGCTCCACGTGGAACAAAGCTGGCATTTCAGGGCCGAGACAATGGATTGTGTTCTCTGCCTTCATTTTAGTCATCCACTTGGCACCGAGGCTGAGGTCACCCACCCAGTCGTGCACTGCAGCATCTCTGTGCTGGCCAGCAAGGAGAAGCAAAACAAAGAGGAGCTGAGTCGGCAGGAACGGGGCAGCAATCAGGGATGGCCACGGGCTCTGTGGAACGGCTCTCAGTGCTGCAGCCCGGCCCACGACACTGCTGCAAAGCCCTCTGAATAAGCGTTTTTCTCTGCCACACGCATCTTAGCACTTTGCATGGCCACTGGTCACACTCAATCCCTGCCTGGCATCCCCGGCAATAATTACCGGCTTGGCCTGGTTTTGTGGCTCAGTGATATGATTTGCAATGCAAGCGTGCAGGCTCCAGCCAGGGGATGCAGCCAGCGCTCTCCAGCTGTAAATATTTGCTCTGGTAACAGCTCCACTTCCTTTGAAGCCTTGAAAAAGGTGGCAGGACTAACGTGGAGGCACCTGCGGGCGCGTGGCTTCAATACACAGCACGGCACGTCTGGGCTTAGGCTGGGCTTTGTGCCGTGCAGGGAACAGGCTCAATTTGCCACCCTGGCCTGTTTTCTGGGAAATGAGCTTTAATTATGGCACCAATGCCTGGGAAACCTGAGCTCTCTGTTGTACAGCGGCGCTGTGAGTTCCTCTGCTTGGGAGTCTGAGGTACAGACACGGAATTCCAGATTGGTTTGGGTTGGAAGGGACCTTAAATCCCATCCAGTGCCACCTCTGCCATGGGCAGAGACACCTCCCACTGTCCCAGGGTGCTCCAAGCCCCAGTGTCCAGCCTGGCCTTGGACACTTCCAGGGATCCAGGGGCAGCCACAGCTGCTCTGGGCACCCTGTGCCAGGGCCTGCCCACCCTCCCAGCCAGGAATTCCCAATTCCCAATCTCCCATCCAGCCCAGCCATTCCCTGTGTCCTGTCCCTCCAGCCCTTGTCCCCAGTCCCTCTCCAGCTCTCCTGGAGTCCCTTTGAAGCCCTGCAAGGGGCTCTGAGCTCCCCATGGAGCCAGGCTGAACTTTCCCCCAGCTCTCCAGCCTGCTCCATCATCACTGTTCCATCACCATTGCACCACCAGCCCTGCTCCATCACCACTGCTCCATCACCACTTCTCCATCACCATTGCACCACCAGCCCTGCTCCATCACCACTGATTCATCTCCATGCCCTGTCAGCTCTGCTGGGTGCAGCTGCCCACACAGAAGTGCCCCAAGGCTGGGGGTGCCCTGCAGCTGCCCACAAACCCCTTCCAACCACCACCACCAGCGTTTTGGAGGGTTTGGGCTGTGCCTTTCCCCGGCCACACCGGTGCCCTGGCAGTGCCACCACACCACAGCCACGCCCACAGCTGTGCCAGAGGGTGACAGGGGCTTTGCAAGTTGTGTCCCTGGTCCCTCCAAGCCCTCCCAGCTGGCTGTTTCCAGGAGTTATTAAAGATGCAGCAGGATCTGCTTCACGCTCCCCGCATCCGACAGCGTTTCCCTCTTGGCTGGGTTCAACCAAAGGGAGCCAGTCTGCCCCAGCTCCAGCAGGCAGTAAATAATTCAGGGTGAACTGCTGTTCTCCTTGTCTGGAACAGCAGTGGAGATGTTCAGAGCTGGTTGGAAAGGGGAAATGTTTGTTTTATGGGAAAACCTGCATTGTTGGCCTTCTGTTTAATTTAGCATTAAACGAAACCTCACAGGTCCCTGGAGAAGAGCAGCTCTGGGGTGACCTAATTGTGACCTCCCATTGCCTGAGCCTGGAGGAAAGATGGGGAGAGACCCTGGATGAGGGCCTGGAGTGCCAGGACACAGGGAATGGCTTCATTCTTCATGTCCCAGTGTCCATGGAGCATCCCAGGAGCACCAGTTACACGGGAACTGTGGGCTGAGGGGGGATCTCAGCTCTGCTGGGAGCTCTCACTGTGCTAAGACATCACCAAAGGCAGCTGGTGACTTTGGAAAATGGGATTTAAAGGTCTGGAAAAGGTGTTCCCAGTGACTGCACAACTCCTGCTCTGGCAAATCCTGCCCCTCCCCCCTGCCTTGCTGGGAGGCAAATGTTGTTAATCAGCCCTGTTAATTGAGATCCATATTCTTCTCATGAGTTCTGAAACCCGTTTGAGGCCTCTAAACAGCTCCTATCAGCTGGGGAAAAAAAAAAAATCAAATCCATTTTATTCCTCCTGCCTAAGCATCCCGGGGAGTTCTCTGGGGGGGGAACAATGGAAACTTGCGGGGCGTTGGTGTGCGAAGCCCACGTGGAAGCGCCCGGCGCTGTCCTCCTGCCAGGGGACAAGGGCTGGCATTGTCCCTGCTGGCCTTTGCAGCCAGGGGCCAGCTGAGGGCTGAGCTCCAGCCCCTCCACTCCGCAGGGAAAACACGGACAGGGATCTTTTGGTTGTTCCAGCCGGCATCTCCTGCAGCCTCTCGGTGCTGCTGCGCTCTCACATTGCAGCTTTATTAAATATTGACTCCTTCCCCAGGCCTGTTTTCTGCTCCATTATCTCACTTTCCTCAGCATTTGCGATTCCTGGCCTTGCTGGGAATTCCGAGGCTGTGTTTTGTCTGCCTGCCTTCCTGCCAAGAGCTCGTGGAGGAGCTCCCAGCCGGGCTGAATCCCACCAGGAAATAACGCTGGGCTTGGGTTTGCTCAGCAATGTCAGGAGCCAGGGAGATGTCCTTCAGCTCCAGGGGCTCATCTTCACATCCCGGTGCTCCTTGGGCATTCTCCATGCCATCTCCAGCTTTGCATCTTGTTTTAAACTCAATTTACACCTGGAGGGATGGAGAAGGATCCTGGACCTGCAAGGGGCTCTGAGCTCTCCCTGGATTCTCCTGGAGGACAGGGTTAGGTGGGATCCTGGTGACAACACCACACTTGGCTCTGGTGGAGCTGCATCTGATCCACACAAGTGTTGGAAGTGACACCCAAGGACATCAGCAGGGCACAAAGAAACCAGATCCAAAGTTAATCATCTGATTTCCAGCACACAGAGAAAATGGAGAGGGCTGGTTAGAGAGGAACCCAGTGACTTGCTGTGCTGGGATTGAGCATTTCCATCCTGCAGCTTCTGCAGCAGCTCATTTTCCTGGAGAAGGCTGTCCTCAGAAAGCAGCCTGTGATTTTTAGATCTTTTTCTAATTTATTGCAGAAAAGCCCCTCTCCTAGGCAAGCTCAGCATTCCTGAGCTGCAGTCAATGACCTCTCCTTAAGTGAGCACTGCTCAGCTCAGGGCTGGGCTTTATGGGTGCTCCACATCTTAATTAGGAATGAAACATCCTTGGCCACTGCTGAGCCGGGATCTGGTGATTTATTCAAGCCTCTCCAGAGCTTTTATCAGATCACCTGGAACCCCACTGAAATGGCAGCTCAGGATCCATCTGGGAGTGCTGAGCAGCAGGGAAAGTGAGGGTTCACAAACCAATCTTCTCCCTTCAGAGGTTCTTCCATAGATAAATAAGTCCAGACTTATTTATTAACTTATTACAGTTCAGGGGATTTTAGGAATGACTCGGTCCCAAACCTCCAGCTCTTTATCTGGAGATTTTGGTGACTAACAGACCAGTTGGGTCAGTCATTTAGGAATGACTCGGCCCCAAACCTCCAGCTCTTTATGGGGAGATTTTGGTGACAAACAGACCTGCAGGAAAGGCTGAGAAGTCTCATTTTCCAGTGAAAAAGCTGGCTTGGCCATTAATCCCGGGGCAGACAAAGAATTCCCTGGTGGCATCACCCGGTGTGAATCACCCAGGTGCCTGGGATGAGCTCTGGGAACTGCACATTGTGGAGCTGCTTCTTTTATTTGAATAAATAAACATGAAAACAAAGGTCTTGTTTATTAGGTTTTTATCCCAGAATAATTTCTTTACCTTGCACGAGCCAGCTAAATCCCTTCTTTTACTTACCCACACTAATTTTGGCATTTGCAAATGTCGACATCCCAGTTACAGACAACAGCAAATTGCTTAAAAATCATCTTATCCTTTAAAAGAATTCTTTTCTTTGCTCTGCTCCATTGATGTTAAACGTTTGCTGCCTGTAAGGATGCCTAATTGCATTAAAAATTTTGCAAGGCCGGTTTTGACCTGAATATGCCTCATGGAAGGATTCAGAGCTGCCTTTGCCTTCTTGCTGAAACCCAGGAATCCAGTTCATCCTGCGGTTTTCCCAACCTGCCCCAGGTATTTGTGGCCAGCAGCATCTCCTCATCCCCCGAGGTCCCCCGGTGTCCAGAGGGACGCAAAAATGCTGAGAATATGCTGAGTTGGAAGGGGATCCACAAGGATCATCAAGAAAACTCTTGAGTGCTTCCATGGTGGGAATTATTGAGTGGGAAAATCCCGGGATTCCTCCCATTGGAGTGAGTTTGTCATCACAGGTAATTAAAGGCGATTTGCTGCTGAGAGAGAGAGAAGGATGCTCTGCTGGGCACTGTCTGCAGTCACTGTTCCCTGACCCTCCTCTGTTATCAGTGGTGCTCTAACGCTCCCTTATCACACAGCACTGTTGTGAAGCTTAATTAACTAATTAATCTTTCTAAGAATTGTGATAGATAAAAGACACGGGGCAAAGTTGCTATCACCATTTCCTTCACTATCCACAAGAACGTCGTTATTAACTCCCCAGAGCTCTCCGGGGTTTAAACCTTTGTTTGTCAAGGATATTGCAAGATTTTTAGGTTTTTAACAAAGCAGTTTATGAAATTCTCAGCTGTTCCTGGGGCCTGCAGAGTGGGAAACCCACACCTTTGGCATCACTTGGGATCTCGATGCTCCGTGAGCCTGGACAAGGTGTTTCTCCCCATCCCAGTTATGGATGTATTACATTTTTTATTTTAATTGGAAGGAGCACATTTAATTAGCAGTGGGTTTAGAGCTCACACCGAGAAAAGCTGCCTGTCACTTCCACGGATTTCCTCTGCAGGGTTGCGTGTGCTGCCACAGAGGATTCCCAGCGCATCGCTCCTGTGGCGCTTCCCAAGCCGTGCCTCTGACACAACTCTTATCCCAGAGAATGGGAATTAGGGAATGGGCATTTCCCAAATAATTATGCTTGTCCTCTTGCTTTTTTCCCCCAAATTAATCTGCATGTGGATAGTTTCCATGGCCAGGAGGAGAGGCAGCAGCACTACTGTTGTGAAGGTGAGAGTGAAATTTGTTCTTCCCTGGAAGGATGATGGAATGCTAATAGGGGGCAGTGGGATGTGGATTGGTGGGGCTGTCAGGAGGGAATGAAGTCTTGGATTTGGGATTAAACCAGGTCTAAGTGGGGACAGCACAGTCACCAAACGGGCTGATGGCATCTCCCAGGGTCAGAGTTCCAGGCTCTTGGTTCCTGTGCAGCCCTGCATTCCTGGGATGCTGAAACCTGGCCTTGGGAAGAACGATGACGAAATAGGGGATAACACCAGAGGAATGGGCAGGTTTGACCTGCTGGGGAGGGTGAACCTCCCGATTACACCCAGGCAGCTCCAGCTCGGTGACGGATCTGTCGGGGCAGTGAATTCACTGGGATCCATCACTCCGTTTGTCCTGGTTTCACTCACTCGGGATGTGGGTTGGGGGTCCAAGCGGGGCCACTGTCCTCGGGCACCTACAGCCTTTTTGGTGAGCAGCAGGACCACGGCTTTCCATAGCACAGGGGATCACAGAATCCCAGACTGGTTTGGATTTAAAGGGACATTAAATCCCATCCAGTGCCACCCGTGCCATGGGCAGGGACACCTTCCACTGTCACAGACTGCTCCAGCCTGGCTTTGGGCACTTCCCGGGATCCAGGGGCATCCACAGCTTCCCTGGGCACCCCGTGCCAGGGCCTGCTCCCCCTGCCAGGGAAGGATTTCTCCCGAATCTCCGCTCTCGCCGTGCCCTCTCTGTGAACCATTCCCGGTGTCCACTCGCTCCCGACCGGTGCCAGCGCGGCCGCCCAACCAAAATGGAGGCGCCGGGATCTCCCCCCCACCCCTTTCCCCCATTTTTCCACTCTTTTCCACCCTCCTCCAGCCATTCCCACCCCTCGCCC
>VWYP01013100.1:25955-51119 GCA_013400435.1 Pycnonotus jocosus
GGGGGGGAAGCGCCGCAAAGTTGGCTCGGGGAGCCGGGCCCGGGCACAGGTGGGCTCGGCCGGGCGGTGCCGCCCGCGGGACGGGGCCGCGGCTTCTTTGTCTCGGCAGCCCCCTGAGGGCCGCCTGCCCCGGCCCGGGCGGGTCTCGGGGTCGGTTCGCGAGGAGCGGCTCCGCCCGGGACATCCCGGTCCTGTTCCTGCGGGGGCACCCGGTCCCGCTCTGCCCGGGACACCCGGTCCTGTTCGTCTGTGGACACCCGGTCCTGCTCTGCCCGAGACACCCGGTCCTGCTCCTCCGGGACCCTCCGGGACACCCCGGTTCTGTGCCTCCCGGGACACCTCGGGCTTTCTCCTCCAGGGCACCCCAGTCCTGTCCCCCCACCCAGGGGACAGCCCGGTCCTTCTCCCCCCGGGACATCCCCGTGCTGCTCTCCGGGTGTGTGCGGGGTTTTCCTTTCGGCGGGCTCGGTGTGTGCGATCAGCTCTGCAGGGCAGGGCTGAGCCTTCCCTGGGCGAGTCTCCCGGTTCCTTTGGGGTGCCCGGGCAGCGCGGCTCGGTGGTCGCGCCCCATCTCTTTCGTGCCTTTTTGCCTGGGAGCCGCGTTCGCGTGTGGAACGGGAGCTGAGGGAGCGGGGCGAGCTGCTCCATGTGCGTGCCATGCCCTGCGCTCGGTAATGCCATGGGAAGCCCGGAGCTGCCGGGGTAATTCCCGTCTCGCATCCCAGAGCCGCCCCCCCGCTCCCTGCAACGCTGCCGGCGCTGGGCGAGGATTCACGGACTGGTGTGTGTTGGGGATTATTTCTGGTTAGACCCAATTAGATTATCATGTCTAAGAAAAGAATAAGCCTATTCAGTCAGGAACCCCCACTGACGAGCCAAATGGCGAGTGAGATGTTACGATTATTAGGCACAGTGGAAAAAAAGCCTCGGTGTCGCGTTGCTCTTGTCGGGGAAACCCGGGGTCGTGTCGGAGATGGGAGATGCTCGCACAGGCAGCACATGGCTCAGAATCGAGCCTGGATTCATCCGTGACTACCGGGAGGGCTCCTGGCTCCGTGGTCTGCGGGAGGAAATCGGTGGCTTTGGGTTCGGGCTGATGGATGGGATCAGTAAAAGGCAGAGACATCGTTTGGGGCAGCGTTAGAAACGTGTAACGTAAATAGGGGAGATAACAGCACCCAGCCTGTCATTTCCTGAGGTGCCTGCAAGGAGTGCATGGCCTCTGGTTTGAGAAGAAGGACTGCAATTAAGGCTGGGAGGATGATTGCTGCAGCTTTGCTGGAGGGAGAGCCCGGCCATGCAGGTGGACACTCTGTACAAACGTGGCGTGGGATGATTTCCCCCGTTGATTTCTTCTCCCGCTGGGAGAAGCTGCAAGATGGGGCTCAAACACCACCAAAAATCATCTTCATGCTGCTCCTGCAGCCAGCCGGGCATGGCTGGTGTTGCTGCAGCTTCCAGGAAATATCTGAGCAGTTCATGAAAGAATAAACTGCCAGGCTGTGATTATTTTTGTTTTCTCTGTGGCTCTGAGGGAGAGATGACTGTGCCACTGGTCAAACCCCAGAACGGGGGAGGCTGGAGAAGTGCAGGGATTAATGAGAAAGGAATGATATGGGGAAAAACCATGAGGAGTGTTTTCTGTGAGAAGAGGGGATTAGTCAGGAGATGGGAGTATGAAGGAGATGCTGAAGGTTATAAGACTAAATCTCACCTTCTCCATGTGCTGTCTTAAGAAATTAGCCTGGCACAAGCGTTGCTGGCACACTCAGAGCCCTGGTGAGGTCCCGGAGGGCTGTGCTGACAATACCAATTTTCATATCTCTAATGACATTCCCAAGGCTGATTTGGACGTTGATGAACACATTGAGTTGCTGTGTGCAGGTCTGGAGTCCTCACCCTGGGAGGGCTGTGCCCATTTCTGTGTGGGAGAGGTCCCTCCTGTGTGTTTTGAAGTTTTATTCTCTCCCCTCGTGCAGAGCAAGGAGCTCTGCCCCTCCAAACCACGAGGAGAGCACAGGTTGACCATGATTTCACCGTGAGCACCGTGACACCAACTGGTTCATTTTTTCCACTTCAAACATGCTGTTCTGAGCTGCTTCAGGATCTCTGGGGTCCCTTCAGCAAGGGCATGATGTGCCTGGAGGTGATGGATGTGTGCCAGCTTGTGTTTGCTGGGTTCTCAGAGGATTGTGTGCTGAGAAAGGCTCTGATGAGGTGGTTTGTCCACCTGGAACAGCCACTTGGTCACCTGCTGACCCTCCTCGAGGTGCCTAAGTTGCAGGAGATGATGGGCACTGCTCCAGGTGACGTTTTTTGAGTGAAGTTCTCAGATCTGTGCTCCTCGAGCCACAGGCTTTCCCAAGGGTGTCCTGAGCCAGCGGGAGGGATGGTGATGCCATTGGCTGTGTCACTCCTCTTGGTCTCCAGGGTTCTCCCTGTGGCTCTGTGTCTCCTGGTGCTGGTTTGGGCACTGCTGTGGTGAATGTGCTGCCATGGTTCGTGTGTGTTCCAGGAAGATGCATTTGATGGGATGAACTTCAAGGAGGAAAACGTGGAGGACATCCCAAGACAGATCCAGGTTTCAGTCTGTAAGCCGAGCGTTGTTTCTTCCATCCTCTCAAACTGCTGTGAATTCTCCCCTTTTCCTGTGTGAAATAATTCCCTTCCTCTCAGGATTACACAGGAATGTGAAGTCCAGGGGAGCAGTGGTGTGGTTTTGCCCCTGAGTTCCCGATTTGGCTGTGCTGGCTCTCAGCTCTGGCACTGGCACATCCCCTCGAGAACATCCCAGCCTTGTCCCTTCCCCAATGCTCTGTTCCTCAGCTGTGTCAGATATTTCCTTGCCTTCACCCTCTGGCCACATGGGCATAAATCCTGAATCCTGGTGAGCAGCCCTGGTAAACCACAGCTGAGCAAGCCAGGGGTGCCAGGAGCACCCACAGACAGGGTGGCACCGGAGCTGGGAGCCGTGGGAGCCGATCCCAAATTCGCAGCCCCTGCAGCAGGGTGGTCTCCCTGAACCCAGGACGGGGCTGCACGTTTGCAGATGCCACGTGGTTTGGAGGAAGCAGCCAGGCCGGGCTTGGCAGGGGAAATCGCTGCCTAATGAGCTGTGATTGACATAATTTGACTGCTGGATTACAAATCTGCGGTGAGG
The DNA here is from genome assembly GCA_013400435.1 of Pycnonotus jocosus. Taxonomy (NCBI): domain Eukaryota; kingdom Metazoa; phylum Chordata; class Aves; order Passeriformes; family Pycnonotidae; genus Pycnonotus; species Pycnonotus jocosus. Next base: position 29,116 of record VWYP01013100.1, read on the forward strand.
CTGACAGGAAATATCCTCTTACCCCTCCGAGCGGGGTTTGGGTGTACAAAGGACTCCTCTGTGGGATGGAGGGCTTGGCCAGAGGCTGAGGGAGGTGTTCCTGCCATCCTCAGTTCCTGCCATCCTACCTGTCCCTGCTTTGCCCACAGGAACATCTTCCTTCTGCTGGAATTCCCTTCTTCCCGCTGGATTTTGTCCGAGCCTCCTTTTCCATCCCAGGGAAGGAAGGCACTTTGAGTGTCTCCTGCTGAAGAACTTGGAAGCTCAGTGTGAAAACTCTTAATGTTTCCCAGCTGTTCCCCTTGCTCATTGTCCATCAGATATATTAGGCATTGTTTTATAAAATATATATATATATATGGTTTAGGGTCTGCAGATCATTACGGAGCACGACAGGGCTGCAGGAGATGTCTGTGGGACAGGATCAGCTTCCCTGCTTTGGTGGAGCACTGGATTCCTTCTTGTGATCCCTCAATTTAGCAGAATTCCCTCGGGATGGATCTGAGTTGAGATCCTGAAATACCTGCTGCAGGTGGGAGTGGTATTGGGAGGTGAGAGACTCTAAAGTGGGTTTAGAAATCTTCAGGAAAATGAGATTTTTAGAATGCAGATCCCAAAAAGACCTGTGGGGTTTCCTTGTTCAGGCCTCAGCTCTGACAGGCTGCTGCCACTTGGGTTTTTCCTCAAGGTCTCATTGGAATGATTCAAGTTTTGCTTGAAGAAACAACCTAATAAATCACATTATTAAATATATATATTTCAGAGGGGTTCAGTGTACAGCAGTGCCGGGTGGTGACACTTCTGCCCAGCTGCTTTGTCACTCAGGGGAGGGCATTTGTAAGTTTTTCCACCCAGACATCACATTTTTGTAAAACTGATTTTTTCCTTTGACTGTCTGGAATACGAGGGTACTTGTGGCGGGTATTTAGCTGGTGGGAACCCTGCTAAAATTAATTTCAGCTCCTGGAAACCTGGAAGACTTCAAAAATGGGCTGGGCTGATGTAGATGCACGTATTTTTCAGTGTACCATTTTTCCATGCCAAATAATCCCATTAATCCGGGGATGGTGGAGGGATGAACCCTCTTAAATTACACATCAAAATCTGTTGAAGGTGAACAAGAACAGGTGAAGCAAAACCTCTGCCTTTACCTTTAACCTGCCCCATCCTCTTTCCTCAGAGCCTTGAAGCTTTATCAAACCTCTCTATCAACTTCCTTCACCTTGTGTGCAAGATAAAAGGGGATTTTACAGTTTTTATTTTGTCGTGCAGGAGTCGGCCCTGAGGTGTGAAATGGTCTCTTGTGTACTACTCCCTGTCAGGGGTGATGCTAAAGAAAGAACTGGAGAGGTGCAAGATGAAATTCAGAGTTTACAAGGCGATCTTAAATAAATCAGTAGCTCTTGAGTAGTTTTTGATTGGTGACTGAATGACGTGAAGCCACGGGTGGCTGCCCTCAGTCTTTCATTTTAAAATCACTTTAGCTTTTCCTGCTGCATGAGGAGGTATTAAAGGGCACAGAAACTTCTCTCCCTGAACAGCAGAACTCAGCAGATACCAAACCCAAACCAAAACGTTTGATTTCCTCTCGGGTCTGCAGAAGTACTTTGGTGTTTTTACTGTGTTGTTGGATTGTTGGACAAAGATTGTGAATCGTTCAGGCAAATTCTTAAAGATTCCAACCCCTTTGGGAGTAAAACATCCATGTGAAGGTGTGCATGGGAATGATCAGCTCCTGTCCTGTGTTTGTGTGGCTGCTTTGGAGAAGGGGAATGGTTCTCCTCATGGAATTTTGGGTGCTCCTTCCAGCTGCAGAAGGGATTGGGTTCCATGTGGGCTCAGCACCACCCCTGCTTTAGCAGGGTCCAGGCAGTCTCCTGCTCTCATTTGGAGTCCAGCACCTGCTGGAGAAATGTTTCTTTTCTTCCCAGTCTGTCAGAAGTGGTTTAAATCTGTCCCCATGGTCTGGAGCTCGTCACTGAGGGGGTGAATGACCCTGCAGGAATAGCTGGTTTTGTTTTCCTCCTCATTTCTCACTCAGGATCCATCCCAAAATGAAACCAACCTTTGACCTTCACTTTCTGATTTTAGTTTGCTCACTGGGAGGTTACTGAGAGGCAAACCTCGTGCCACCCCTGCCTTTCCCCCCAAGCACACTTGGAGTTTGGAGCTTTCTGTTGACTTTGCAGGCTGTTGTTGTAGCTGGGAAGGGGGAATGAATTCAGCCCAGTGTCCTTGGGACGTGGAAATCCCCTGGGATTTTGTTGCAGTTTTGCTTTTGCTTTCCTTTGCAAAGGAAAGGTTTGTGACTCTGGCTTTGGGGAGGTGGCTCCAAGGGTCCCTGGGGCAGGTTTGTGCTGCAGGGCCACCAGCACTGCTGTGCCCAGCTGGAAGGGCTGGCACTGGTGCCCACTCTGGATTTAGGGCACGGGGAATGTAAAATCCCCTGGGTTGTGCTGCAGGTTCTGCTGCATGAGTTGGTGAGGTCCAGCAGGAGAGTCTGGTGCCACTTCTTCATCAAAACCATTCCAGGCTGCTCCAGACTCCATCCAACCTGGCCTTGGACACTTCCAGGGATTGGGGCAGCCACAGCTTCTCTGGGAATTCCAGCCCAGCTCCAACCCACCTTCCCAGCCAGGAATTCCATCCCAATATCCCACTTAACTTTGGAGACACCAAGGGCAGCCCCTGGGACTCCTGCTACCATGGACCACCAGGACACAACCTCTGAAAGGGCAGGAGGTGACAGAATCCCAGGTTGGCCTGCCTTGGAAGGGACTGGGCAAGCTCATCCCGTGGGATGGGACTGGGCAGGGACATCTCCCACTGTCCCAGGCTGCTCCAAGCCCATCCAACCTGCCCTTGGACACTGCCAGGGATCAGGGGCAGCATTGCTGGGAATAACCCAGATTTCTGGGATTCTGTGATCCACAGCCAGCCCTGCCTCTCTCCCGGGCTGGCCTGGGTCTGGCAGGGCAGGCTGGCACCCGGCTGTGCCCGCAGGAATCCGTGTTGGAGCTGTGGCACGGTGACCTCCAGCTGGAGAGCTCTCCCCAGCAGCAGCAGCACATGCATTATGCAAAGCATGCTAATGCAGCAGCACTCCAGCACCGGTTTGTTTTTAAGCATCTGGCCTGCCTCTTGGGTTTGAATTAAGCACTTTCTGATCAGGATCAAAACATTTCCCCGTGCAGGAAGCACCAGGCACGAGCAGGGCTTGGTTTCCCTGCTCCCTTTCCATGTCCTGGGAAGGTGTGGGGACAGAGCTGTGGCTCTGGAGGGTTTTGTTTTTTTTTTTTTCTCTCTGCTGGTAGGTGTAAATGGGATTTTTTTCTTTGCTAAGCAGAAGATTAGACTTTAAAGCCAGCAGAGCAGTTTGTTGTAGGCAGTGCTGGTGATGGGGCTGTTGGAGGATTTCTGTGGTGAGCAGTGTGCAGCCACATTTGAGACAAACTCAGCTGAGTTATTGTTTTCTTTGTTCGGGAGGGTCCATTTGGGAATTGGGTGTGGGAAATCAGTGACACCAACTCGTTCCATTTGATTTATATTTGGGTTAGAGAAAATCTCTACCCCTGAGCCTCCAGCAGTGCAGCATCCCTGCGGCCATCAGGCTGCTCAGGCAACAGCACTTGGAGCTGCTGGTGCTTAAAAAGTGGGAATTTCCCGTTTAGCTCATCCTGATTTCAGTTCTGGAGGGTTGAGCAGGTCTCCATCCCTTCATATGCTCACACCAGTTGTTCCCTTGCCCACGTTGTTTCTGAGAAATGCAGTGTTCCCAGTTCAGGTTGGATTTCAGGGAAAGGCTCTTCCCCCAGAGGGTGCTGGGCACTGGGAGCTCCAGGAGCGTTTGGACACCGCTCCCAGGGTGGCATTTTGGGGTGTCTGTCCACAGGAGCTGGATTAATGATCCTGCGGGTCCTTTCCAGCTCAGCATATCCCCTGATTCTGTGATCTGTGGGTGCTGAAAGCTCTGTAATGTGCACCCCTGTCTCCACTCCCAGCTCTGACCCTGATCTGCTCCGTAGTTCCAACAACCCAGAATTCTGTACGGATATTCTGGAAAACACGAGCATTAATCTGGTGTTAAATTAAACCCAGGCTTTGCCTCTTGCTAGAACAAGGCCTTTCAGGGGTGTTTCACTGCAGAGAGCCCTGGCTGATGTATAACTTGCATACAGCGTGCTCTGAGTGTAACATATTGCAGAACTCCAGCGTGTGTTGGTTTTCAATTTACCCCGGGATCCCTTTAACAAAACAAGTGTTTGTCCGCGGGGACTGCGCAGCCTTAAACATACATTTGGGCAGGAGATTCATAAAGCACCAGAATGGGGGCATTGTCCTGCCAATGAATGCTCCTCACATGAGAGCTGGGCCCTGCTGGACCTCCAGGACTGGGCCCTGCAGCTCTGCTGTGTGTCCTGGATCATGAGCTGGAGCCGTGCCCGGCGCTTCCCGGCCTTGGGGAGGGGAGAGCTGGGGACACCCCGGCCCTGGGAGCTGTCCTGAGTTGGAATTCTGGAAAATTAGAGATTTTAGTATATTGTAATATATACAGGGCAAGATGGAGGATTTGGGGGCATTGTCTGAGTCCTTCTTCTTCACCTTCTTCTTCATGGCTTTGGGTGGTTTGCTGTAATTGGTTCCCCTAGCCCGCATTGCAGGCTTCAAGTGGGTTTAAAATAAAAATTATTTAGGTGGCGTTTCACAATTGGACAGGTTGTCCTTTGGAAGACCTTGTGGAGGTAGAGAGGTGCTCCATTTTGTGCCTTGTTAACTAGAGGTACTGCAGAAGACTGTAACACAAATAAAAACTAATAAACATCTGAGTCTGAGTGCCAACATCGTCTCTCGTGCTGTTAATGCCCACCTTGGCAGAAAAAGGAGCCAGAACTGTCACTGTCACAGTGTTAGGGATAGATTATTGGGATTTGGGGATGTTGGGAAGGAATTTCTGGCTGGGAGGGTGGGGAGGCCCTGGAATGGATTTCCCAGAGAATCTGTGGTTGCTCCTGGATCCCTGGAAGTGTCCCAGGCCAGGTTGGAGCAACCTGGAATGGTTGAAGGTGTCCCATGGCACTGGATAATCCTTGATGTCCCTTCCAACCAAAACCACTCTGGAATTCTGTCACCTCCTGCCCTTTCAGAGGTCGTGTCCTGCTGGTCCAGGGGCAGCAGGGCTTGGTGATGGCAGCAGGAGCCCCCAGGGCTGCCCTTGGTGTCCCCAAAGTTTGTGGGCAGCTCCAGCCACGCTCCCCACATTCAGCTCAGCACAGAATATTCTTGAGCCTTCCAGAAGCACACGAAGAAATTTTAGATTTTTCAGTGTGTGTTTGGGTGTTGTGAGAGAGATACCTTAAAAAATACAAAAATCTTCTTTTTTCCCCCCTCTTTTTCTTTTTAATATATATTGTTTGGCCAGAAATCCTTTACTATAAAAGGACTTGGGGCAGCTCTAGATTGTACATCTGGTCCTTGTTTGTCTGCAAAATGACTGCACAGCGGAGGCCAAAAGCAGAGAATAGAGGGTTGTACAAATTGGCAAAGTTGCTGAAGTCTTTCAGAAGCCAGTAATTACAATGAAGAAGCAGATTGTTCAGTCCAGAAATCCTGGTTGTTCATCCATCCCACATCCTGGCGTGTCCCCCTGTGATTCCTGCTTTGCAGAGGACAGATAAATAAATACCAGATAAATGTAAATCTCTCAGTTCCACCTGGGGCAGGTTTGGAGCAGGGTGGGTGGCACCGTTATCCAGAGGGCTGGGGTGGAAATGGCTTGGCTGAGTTTATCCAGCACTTTTCTGACAAAGGTTCCCAATAATTTACTGTGCTTGGGAGTACTTCAAAGGCCTCTCTGCCCAGCTCTGAGCCTTGCAAGTGCAGATGATCAAATAAATTAACTATCACAAATATTTAACTAAAAGCCTGCTCAAACAGGAGCTTTGATGTTGAGTGTGTGTGTGGGGGAGCCTCTGTGTGGCTCTGCACTCTCCCTGGGATATTGGGTGAACGCTGAATTTGCCTCTTCTCTCAGCTACAAGAAGCCCTAAAACTGGAAATGTAAATAATAATTAATTACACTTATTTTTCCCCTTTCGTGGCTGGGATATGGCGCTGGGATCAATGATGGCACAAGGAGTTTTCTTGGGAAGCTCATGAAAACCAGATTGAACACTGCAGTCACACTTTTGAGTGTGTCTCACTTGTTTTTTTTGCCATCCCCACAAAAACCTTTGGCTCAGGAGTGATTTTTCATGGCATTGGTGCCAGGTGTTGCTCGGTGGCCACAGCTCTCTCCAGGTAACCGGGGTGCCTTTGATGTTGGGATCATTATTAAAGCTCCATGGATCGAGCCAGGAAATGTTTGGTAATTAATTTAATCCCAGTTGTTTACAGGTGGATGGCTGCGAGTTGTTGGCTAAAAACTGCAGCTTCCTGAAATAGTCTGGGAGTTGTCAGAGCTTCCCGGTGATCTGCTGGCAGGGAATTGTGTCTGAGAGCTCAGCTCTGCTCCCTGTCACAGCTTCAGCTGCAGATTGCTGTTCTCTTGATCATCTAAATGAGTCTCTGAGTGTGGCAAATGCTCCATGTTCTTGTTTGCTAAATGAAACAAGGGCTTTAGTGCCTGACGGGTGTTTTTTTCTCCATGAATTTTTCAGGAGCCTCTGGCGGTGCTGTGGAGGAAGGTGAGGAGTGAGAGGGATGGGGGAAGGTGTCCCTGCCCATGGCAGGGGTGGGGTGGGATGGCCTTTAAGGTCCCTTCCCATCCAAACCCTTCCAGTATTCCACGATTCTGTGCAGGAAACACTGTGGGGAAAACGCTTTGCTGTGTAAATGTTGGGTTTTAAACTCCTTTAATGCAATACCTGGGATAGCAGGGCTGTTTTCCATGTGACTGTGCTGACCACGCTCAGGAGAAGTGAGAGACTCAGCTGACCCAGATCAAATGGCAGAGGAGTGGGGGGAAGAGGAATTTAGGAAGCTGAGTCTCAGGCTTGGTATGGATTAGAGGAAAATGACCTCTGAGCTCAGCCCACGCTGAGGTTTGCAGGGTCAGGGCTGGGGCTGGTGACCTTTTCTCCTGGCTGAGCCATCTCCTGCTCCCTCTGGGTCTGCAGAAGCTTTGGGACCATTCCCAGCCCTCCCATCACTCGGGGTGGGAGCAAGAGGTGTTTTCCAGAAATAACTCTGGGCATATTCCTGGAAATCCAGCCTGTTGTGAGCAGAAGGCAGGTGGGCTTTCTCCCTGCTAGGGGGATGATTCTGTCACACTGAAGTGCTTCAATTAGAACATAAAAGAAATTGTGCAAGAGTTTTACCCCATGAGCTGAGTCCTTCCCTGCTGAGCACCAGGAGCCCTGTTCAGGATTTTTTAGCAGCGAGGGGGATGGAAAAGAATTCCTAAATGCCAGGAAAGCCAGCCCTCAGTTTTCTCCTTGGGTATGGCAGATCCAAGTTATCCTGAGCTGGATTTGCAGGGAAGAGGAGGAACCTACAAACACCAGCCAGGCAAAAATTGATTAAGCATGAAATTCTTCCCTGGCAGCGAAATTCTCTGCTGGCTGGGGGACAAAAGGTTGCACAACTGAAAGGGAAAAGGAATTTTATTTGGAAAGCTCCGAGCTATTGTTTGTTTGGTTTTGCTGGTGTTTATTTTCTGTCTGATGGCAGATCTTTGTTAAAGGTGAATTATCCCTTCTGTTTAGCAAGTGGAGTGAAAACAGCCCCCGATGCACTTGTGAGGCATTCAGGGAATTGTTGGAATTGTTCGAATTGTTCCAGGTGCTCCCAGGAAGTGCTTGGGGATACTTGAGGTGCAAGAACCTGTGTTGGAGCAGAGTAGTCCTCGTGTTTCTGGTATTGAAACAGCCCGGACAGCAAATAAATAAATGTACAAATGCACTGAAACATCACAGATGATACCTGTTGGAATATTTTCGGTTTAACCTGCAGGCTTATTTGGGTGCTGCTGCTGCTGCTGTGCCAAAACATTTCCCAGAAAAGACGTGGGAGGAGAAAAGCACCTCTTCCTTAACACTGGGAAAATTCAGCTTTGGGTTTATTCCATGGCAGAAAAAGCAGGTTTGGGAATTCCTTGTCAAGGAGATGTTCCTGCTGTGACAGCTCAGGGTCTGCCCCAGAGCCACCCACCCCTGGGCTCACAGGACTGAACTCCTTTTAACCATGGTTTGAACTCCTTTTAACCACGGTTTGAACTCCTTTTACCCAGGATTTTCTGCAGCAGGGCCTTTTCCCACAGAGATAGCAGGAATAAAACAGGGAGGCCTTGACAGTGTGCAGCCAAAACACTGATCAGAGGCTGGGATGGGGCTGCTCTTATCCCACTGACCTTGGCCACATCCATGGGCACGGCTGGGAGCTCCACACACTGACCCTCTGCTCTGCTCTCCTCTGCTCAGGGATGATCCATTTTTGTTTTTCAAGGTGCCCAAATTCTGGCTGTTTCCCCCTCTTTTCCATCAGCAGAGATTTTTCCTTTTCTGCTCATTCCTTCCACCAGCAAATTTTGGGTCAAAACTTTCCCTTTCCTCCTCCCGGGAGCTGGAAGCAGCAGCTCTTGCTCAGTGCGCCACGATAACAAAAATAATGATAATAATAATAATAATAACAGTGATAAAGGCTTCAGACAGTGATTAAAAGTGCAGATTTATGGATTTTTCTGGCCAGACTCCATCCTTGGAGATGTTTGTGCAGCTCCTTCCCTCTGGGATTGTGCCCAGCCAGGGGTGGGGGGTTCCTCTTTGGCCAGGGGGGTGTTGGTGGTGCTGTCCCTGCCCCATTCCTGGCTCCATGGACATTCCAGGACATTCCAGGACATTCCCAGCCCAGCTGTGGGAGCTCAGCCCTCTCTGGCTGCTCCTGCTGCTCTGGGAGGCGTTTGGAACTTCGTGGGAGGGAATGTGGCTGCAGGAATCTCAACATGCCACCAACAAATCCACCTCGTTAGGGAGCGGGGTTTAACATTTTTGGCATTAGTGGGAGGCTGAACTGCGGTGTTTGTGTGCTTGGGCTGGAGGAGGAGGGATGTGAGTGCTGTGTCTGGGGGGGAAATCCATCAAAATGGGAAAAGAAAAAACCTCAGAGGTTGGGTTTGCTGTCCCACAGCCACTCCTGGCTTGGAGGAGGAGGGATTTGTGTGCTGTGTCTGGGATGGAAATCCATCAAAATGGGAAAAGAAAAAACCTCAGAGGTTGGGTTTGCTGTCCCACAGCCACCCCTGGCTTAGAGGAGGAGGAGGCATTTCTGTGCTATGTCTGGGGTGAAAAATCCATCAAAAGTGGGGAAAATGGGGAAAAGAAAAAACCCAAAGGTTGAGTTTGCTGTCCCACAGCCACCCCTGGCTTGGAGGAGGAGGGATCTGGGTGCTGTGTCTGGGGTGGAAATCCATCAAAATGGGGAAAATGGGGAAAAGAAAAAACCCAAAGGTTGAGTTTGCTGTCCCAGAGCCACCCCTGACTTGGAGGAGGAGGGATCTGTGTGCTGTGTCTGGGATGGAAATCCATCAAAATGGGAAAAAATGGGGAAAAGAAAAAAAAAACTCAAACCCAGAGGCTGAGTTTGCTGTCCCACAGCCACCCCTGACTTGCTGGGTGCTGTGTGTGAGCAGCAGTTGGATAATGTAGGATGGAAATCCATCAAATTGGGAAAGATGGGGAAAAGAAACCAAAAACCCCAAAGGTTGGGTTTGCTGTCCCTCCCAAATGTTGGGTTTGCTGGAGGAAATCGTGGCTGCCATGCTGTGCTGAGATGCACAGGAGGGGCTGTGGGAAGTTGAAGAAACTTTTAAGAATGAGTTTATAAATTCATACAACAAGAAGTGATGCCAGTGGCAAGGGTAGCTTTAGGTGAGATCTTGGGAAGGAATTCCTGGCTGGAATGGAATTCCCAGAGAAGCTGGGGCTGCCCCTGGATCCCTGGAAGTGTCCCAGGCCAGGTTGGAGCACCCTGAGATGGTTGAAGGTGTCCCTGCCATGGCAGGGGTGGAATGGGATGAGCTTTAAGGTCCTTCCAACCCAAACCAGTCTGGAATTCTGGAATTCTGGGATTATTCTTCAGGGACAGGCTGTGATTTAAGAGGGGAACATTTCCCTGTTCCATCACTGCCACAGTTCCCTTGTCCAGCAGCTGAAGATGCCCAGCCTGTGATGAGCCAAGTGATCCCTTCTGCCACGTTTTTATCACGTTAGGGTTATTTATTAGGATTATTTCTCCACTCTCCCTCTCCTGGTTTTTGCCTGGAGCAGCCTTTCCCAGCAGCTGGGATCTCTGGGCAGTGTCTGCTGTTCCTGCCAGGAGAGCCCAGCGCTGCCTTCACGTTGTTCCCTGATGTTTGTGCAAACCTTGGGTAGCTCTGGTGCCATTTTCCCTCCTTTTATGTCACATTTTGATCTCTGGAAAATGTCTCTTATCCAGGTGTTAACACAGCCCCTCAGTTCCCATGCAACACCAGAACTCCTGTAAAATAAAAAAGGCTTTATTTCACTCCAAATAAAACAACAGCTGGACTTACAAACCTTTCTGAACAGACTTTTTGGGCAGTGCTTTGCACTGAATTCTGTCCTTCCTCTCTCCTGTTCAGTGCTCAACTCCTCAGCTCATATGAAAACATAAAACTTTCTTTTTTTCCTTTTTTTTTTGTTCATTTTAATAGGCAACATCTTTTTTTCCCTGATTCCCTGGGTTGTGGTAGCTCCACATTGTGCAGGGGTTTATGTTACATGAACAACCATTTCACTTGGTCATACCCAATTTAAGTTCTAGGCAGATTTTTACTGGCCTTTCACTTAATAGTTAAATCATCTGGAAAACAGATTGGAGTTTTTATATTGTATGGTTTGGGGGTTTTTTTTCTGAAAAAAACCTAGTTTTTCAGACTGTTTTATTCCAAAACCAGCCTGAAAAATCACCATAAGTGCTCTTCAGTGTGCAGGGCTGGGATGATGTCCCACCTCAGCGTGGGATACATCAGGAACAGTTTCACAGTTTTTAAAATTCAGTGTAATCAAGGCAGTGCCTTGGGTTTGGCTGGCAGTAGTTGATTAAATGCCACAGATTGGTATTTTTTTACCTTCATGTGAGAAGGTAAAATTTCTTTCAAAAATTTCTTCTTCTTATTTTTTTCCTAAAACAAGATGTCTTCAAACCCCATACATCAAATCCTCCAAAATCCCTTTCAAACAGCAAATAATTGCTGATAACTTCTGAATCAGGAAGCCAGGAAAAACCTCAAATGAGATTGAACAAACTCCATTATCCCAGGATTTGTGTCTAAAATGAATGGAATAATGGGAAAAGCAGAGCTTTGTTCATGGATCCCATTTCTTCCTAGGAAATGAGTTGGGAGAGTGGAGTGGGATGCAGGCAGTGCTTCCAGCAGGAGAATTGATGCTAATTGGCAGCTAATGGATCAGCAATTTTCCCAAACAAAAACGGGGAGAGCAGGCAGCTTCACCTTCTGCAGGCTGAAATTGGATTGTTTGGAGTGGAAAATCCAGGGAGAAACAAAGCCACGAGCCCGTTCTGCTAAAACCTGCAGGAGTTGTGTGGGATTTGGTGGTTTGACAGATCCACGTGGGCTGGTCAGAAATGCTGCTGCCCCAAGTCAGTCACGTTTCTCACCCAACCAAAGAGGATTTTTTGTCTCTAGAAATGCCTCATTTCAGGAGTGACTTCCAGCTCTCCCAGTAAAGTGATATTTTTGTCTTTATGTGGGAATGGTAGAGGTGGAATTGCAGCAGAGGTGTTGGGATCCATCAGGGGTGGATGTCTGCTGTTAACTGGAGATGCTTTTATCTGAAATGTTGGTATTTAGGGGGGAGTTCTGTAATCTGATTTTAGATGCAGGATAAGGCATTGGTCCTGGGGAAGGAGCTGGGGATGAAACCAGGATTCCTTGATCCAGGGAGTTCTTTGGGAGCTAGGGAGTGAATTCCTCCTTCTCCTTCTCCTTCCTTCTCCTTCCTTCTCCTTCCTTCTCCTTCCTTCTCCTTCTCCTTCTTCTCCTTTCTCCTCCACCTCCTCCTCCTCCTTCTGTCCTTCTCCTTTTTATTTCTCCTTCCCATCTTTCTCTCCACCTCTTCCTCCCCTTCCTCCTCCTCTCCCTCCTCCTCCTTGTGATTCCATCTGCAGCTTTTTATTTTGTAGCTGCCTCCTTTGCTCTGGCCTGAGCTGGGGGAGTTTCTTTTCCATAACTTAATCCTCCTCTGCAGAAATCAATCCAGTTTTGTTTGGTTTTTGTTTGATTTGGTTTTTTTTTTTTTTGCTTGCAGACAATATTATCCCTGCTTGTTTGTATTCAATATTCCACAGGTTTGCTTGCCTGGCCCTTAAGTAGCTTAGGGATAAAAACGAGGATCATTTCCCAGTAATTTCCTGGGTGACTCAATTAAGTTTTAGTTGTTGCAGTAATTCAGTGCCAGGGTTGTTTATGGAACAATCAATCTCAGAGGAGCCTGGAGTGTTCCTGGAGCTTCCCTGGGTGGGAAGGAGCCACCAGAGCTCCTGGTAGGAATGTGCTGCCCAGGGAGGGATGGCTGTGGCTTGGAATCATGGAATGCTTTGGGTGGGAAGGGATGTGAGGATTTTCCAGTGCTACTCCCTAGGACACCTTCTGCTGTCCCACATTGACCCCACCTGGCCTTGGGCACTTCCAGGGATCCAGGGAATTCTCTGGGAATGCCATCCCAGCCAGGAATTCCTTCCCAATACCTCAATCTCCCATCCACCCCTGCCCTCTGGCAATGGGAATCCATTCCCTGTGTCCTGTCTGTCCTGTCCCTCCATCCCTTACCCAAAGCCCCTCTCCAAGGGATTTACATCTGAAAATCCAGGATATTTTCCCATTTATAGCCAAGCCTCAGGCTGTGTTTTCCCAGTGGGTTGGGAGCTGGGAACAACTTTAGCAGGGAACAACTCAGCCAGGCAGAGCTGCTCTCAATGCACCATTCCTGGTGGTAAAACTCCAGCTGCTGTTCCCTTTTTTTTTTGGTTTTTCCCAACTTAAACACAGCCCAGCATAAGGAAGAGTGGCTCTGGCCCACAGATGTTGCACATGAATCACGCTGCTTGTCTTTATTTCTCAGCTGGGGTGAACTCCTGAGCTGTGGAAAAATAAAAATGGGCTTTTTATTGCCTGCTTGTTGAGCTGGAGCTGGGGATGGATGCAGTGGGATGAGAGCTGGAGCACCCAGCACAATTGGATCCCAAAAAGATAAAAATTCATCTCTGTGTGTTTGCCCTGGGTGGTTTGGAACAAGGCTTTTCCTCCCCAGCATCCCCAACAGATGAAATTCCCACAAAAGGGGAATATCTTGGCCAAGCACTCCCAGCAAGGCTCTTCCCTGCTTGGTTTTGGAGGAGAAATCTCCATAAATTTCTTTGAAGGCAGGAGCACTAATGACACATGACAAGTGCAAAGCAGCAATAATCATCTTTCTGGGCATTAATTTAGGGAATGGATTGGAAAAGCTTAGGAAGCCTGAAATCCAGGATGCTTCCAGGCTCAGCTTTCCCGTTTATTTGATGTTTTTTTGGGGCTCTTCTGCTCTTCAAAGTAGGGCTTTGCCAGACCTAGAGTGATGCATAAATACAAGGATATATGATTAACAATTGATTGTTTAATGCTTTGATTCTGGCACTATTTGGAATACGAACAGATGAGGATAATTAATCCAATTGAACGGGTGTCCTCACAAAAATAATCCCTGCAAATGCTTTTTTTTTCAGCGTAGCCTAAAACACGGCAAAAACACATGAAATCAATTTTAGTTTTTCAATTCCTGAAACTTCCACGCCATCACTCCCCAAATTTAGGCTTATCAGGGCAAAATGCTCCACAGTGAGAGCTGTTTATTGACTCTGCCCTGGAATAAATCCTAAGAAATTGTCATAAATCCTAGGGTTTGGCATTGTTGTGCAGGCTCAGCTGTACAGCAGAGAATTATTGGCACCCCAGCCTCGCTTTTGGAAGCAGTTTTTGGGAAAGATGGCACACAAAGCGGTCCCACAAGTGGCAAAATAAGAGAAATTCAGGGGAAAAGAAGGAATTGTTTGGGGTTGTGTTTATTTATGGGGGCTTTGGGAGGTTTGGCCTGTTTGTAGAAGTGGAGCTGTTGGAGGGAATTCCCTGAGTGCTGCTTTTTGTGCCTGTGGAAGGTGTTCACCAGGGAAATGGGACTTGGGAACTAAATTGATTTAATTGCCCTTCAGCTTTTCAGCACAGGGAGTGGAATACTCCCAGCAATAATCACAATAATTCCACTCAGCTGCAGCCCGTGGATGGCATCTCTTGGCAGGGAACAGGTTTGGGGCACCTGAGTTCAAAGAGTTCCTGCACTCTGGGATTCAGATTTTGCTGGGCTTCAGCCACTTTGGGACAAAAATTGCCCCCTAATTAGGTTTATTCCTCATCTGGCCATCTGTTCCTGGAGCCTTCCCTGTGCTCCTGTGGCTCCAGGGAGAGGCTGCCTGGCTCTCAGCCTCTTTGGGAGCTGAAACAGAGCTGATGGGGGGGTTTTAGTGCCCTGAACCCGGGAGCAGATCCCACAAGTGCTTTTGGATGGATTCAATTCCATGTGGACAAGAAAAGGCTCCCAAGACACCCTGACAGGGAGTTAAAAACAGCTCGAGGAGACAAAGGAGCTGTTCCAGCCTCAGACTGCCTGGCTCTGGCTCTCTTGGCTTTTTGGGGGATGCCAGGGCTCTTTTCTGTCCCTCTGCCCCCTTTAAAGCTCTGGGGTTTGTGTCCAAACCCAGCTCCCAGACAAGGGCTGCTTTTGGGATGTGTGGGGCACTGTTCTTCCAAAAATATCCTGAGCTTGGGGAGAAAAAAAATCTCTGTGCTGGTATTGCTCCACTAAAGAAAACCAGGAATTTGGGAAGGTTTCACCTTCCTGATTTTCTGTGCCATCCCTTAAACCCTGCTCAGTTTGGGTGGGATTCTGTTCCAAGGAGCAGGAATATCCTCTGCACATTCCCTGCCTGTCCAGAGCCCAGAAAACTCCCTGGGTGGGTTAATTTCCCTGGCAAATATTAGATCTGAACGTGCCTGGAAAACTCCTGCCCCTGGGAGGCTGGAGATGTATTTAATAATTATATTTTTAAAAAATTAACAAAATTACATAGTTCTCTTTGCCATTGTTACAGAGTGATTTTATTTTCAGCTTCAAACTGAAGTTGAGCAGAGTTAAATGAGATATTGGAATATTGGGATTTGGGATATTGGGAAGGAATTCCTGGCTGGGAGGGTGGGGAGGGGCTGAGATGGAATTCCCAGAGAAGCTGTGGCTGCCCCTGGATCCCTGGAAGTGTCCAAGGCCAGGCTGGTGCAATCTGGGACAGTGGGAGATGTCCCTAAGTGGGATAATCCTTAATGTCCTTCCCACCCCAAAAGCATACTGGAATTCCATAATTGAATATTTTACAGTGCTATTGTTAATTCATGGTCAGGAGCAAATCCTGCAGGAGCTGAATCCTTCACAGAATTTTGTTATGAGCTCTTCCTGTGTTTTTGAGGGAATTCTCACAACTTGAAACTCCCAGTGTTCTTCCCTTCCCTTCCCTTTCCTTTTTTTTTTTAAATTTTTTTATTTTTAGTTGAAACTTCTCAGTTTCTTTCATAATCTCTGCAGATAAAAAATCAGGGAAAGAACAAAAAATCAGGAGGTTGGGTACCCAAAGGTTTTTTAGGTGATGAGACACAGTGATAATAACCATGGAATGGTTTGGCTTGGAAGGAATCTTAAATCCCATGGGCAGGGACAGCTCCCACTGTCCCAGGCTGCTCCAAGCCCAGAACCTTTTGTGCTGTCACCTTTTCTCATCCAGCAGGACACTGTGACTTCCAAAATCACTTCCAAATTCCATGGAGGGCTGCTGGGGTCAGTGGTGGAGCTGCTCCTTCTGCTGCCTCGGGGTTGGGACCAGCTGGAGCAGCCACCTGCTCTGAGCCCAGGGCCAGATCTGGAATTGTCACCATCCCTGGGATTGTCATCCATCCCTGGAATTGTCATCCATCCCTGGAATTGTCATCCATCCCTGGGATTGTCACCGTCTCTGGGATTGTCATCCATCCCTGGGATTCCCAGCCATCCCTGGAGCCACATTCCTGGGGGTGCTGGTTCCATTCTGGGGTGCTGTCACCCCTGGGAGCAGCAGAGCCCAGACCCCTGCCAGAACAATCCTGGATTTCCAATTTTCGGGAGTAGCAGCAAGGCTTGGCACTGTTAGGGAATAAAAGCACTTACCCTAAATGAGTCCTCTCTGAAAAATCTGTGAGTTTAGGATATTTTGGGGGTTTTTCTTCTTGCTCCCACTCAACAGGAGAGTGAAAAGGTTCAGTTCAGTAAATCTGAGCCTGGCTTTGGTGATCCTTGATCCAGGACTGGCTTGACCATGGGATGAGCTGTGCTTTGACCACCTTTTGTTTGTGACCACCAAGGGGTAAATTAACACTGCCCAGGGGGTCCAAACACATTTTTTCTTGTTACTGTTATTACTTCGTTATTATAATATTTTTTATAATTATCTATTAGTGTTATTAATAATTACTAATTATTATTACATATTCAGTTAATTTTCGGGGGTCTCAGCAATGGTTTGAGGTGAGCCTCTCTCTTTCCCCAGGCTCTTGCAAAAACTTTCCCATTTTTTAGGACATGACAGATGATGGCACAGCACAATCCTTTCTCAATTATATCACTGTGTGTCTTACAACTCCAGACCTCTACAATAAATATTTTAGGCATGCATATGAAAGCTTTCTATATTCTAACCTCAGAGTCAGATTTGTGTACATGCAACTCCAGATTTATTTTCAGGAAGGATGGAAATTCGGTCCCCGTGGTAGCTCCACTTGAGTAATCAGCCTCATCCTGCATATTTCCTGTGTTTTCTTTTTTAGGAGAGCTCAATTTACATTTAATTTGTGTTCAGCTCTGTGTGTATTCCTGGTCAGGTTCTGCTTTGAGTTAACTTAGAGGCACATCAGGAGGATCTGGGTCCTGGGGCAGGGCAGCTCTCTCTGCTCGGATTCATTTCTTGCTGTTGCTCGCTGGGGCAGAGCTCTGCCCTTTGCCATCACAAAGAACAGATGCCCCTCATTTCAGACCCAAATTTATTCCTGTCCCACGCAGACCTGGTTTATGTCCTGCCCTTGCTGCACTCCCTGCAGATGGATTTGTGGTGGGAGGTCAGGAATCGAGGGCTCGGGCAGCGTTGTGTGTTTAAATTTTGCACTCCCGTAATATTAACAGTTCCTCACTTTGCTCCTGCTGTGTTTTCCATTTGGGGTTCTTAAACTGGGGAGAGAGCTGGGTGCAGGTTTGTGTGTTTGGATTTGTCCTGTGCTGGGTCAAGGGTAAGGGGGAATGGATTGAAACTGCCCCACAGGGCAGGGATGGATGAGATATTGGGAAGGAATTCCTGGCTGGGCTACAATTTCTAGAGAAGCTGTGGCTGCCCCTGGATCCCTGGAATGTCCAAGGACCAGCTGGAGCAGCCTGGGATAGTGGAAGGTGTGAATGGGATGAACTTTAAGGTCCCTTCCATGATTCCATGACCCCACGATTCCATTTGGTGATGTATTTTTGGGTGCTGGGGCACAGAATTTCTCACTTTGCAATGAGGTGACTTTTCAGCGTGGACTGAAGGCTGTTCCTTGGTTCAGGATGCAAATAAACCTGGAATTCCGCCTTCCAGCTCTGACACTGTCCCACTTTGATCCCTGAATTCCAGCCTGGAGCGAGCTGTGGGTGCCACCTGTGTGCCCACAGGGCTCCAGGGGATTGGGGTGCACTGGGCAGGGCCAGGAGCAGTGGGATCCTCTCCTGCTTTTGGGGATGTGCCATCTCCAAACCCACCATCCCTGGGGCTGAAATCCAGCTTGTTTTCCTGCTGGGATGCTGTGACCTGTGAGGGGGAAGCCCAGAGGGAATAACTCCTGAGTTAGGAAGGTAACAACTCCCACAGCAGGGATGGCTGGGCCAAACATCATTAAAAAAAACCCCAAAAAGAGCTTTTTAACTCTTCAAACTAACGAGGGGCTGCTTTTCCTCTGAGTTCCTGCAGGAGAGCAGGAGGGGATTTGTGACCTTGCTCTCTGTGGGAGCTGCTGGGCTCTGTCCTGGCTCGACCTTTCCCTGATGGATGCAGATCCATCCTTGGTGTTCCTGGCACGAGCAGGAGCTGCTGGCAGGGCCGGCCTTGGGGCCGTCTGTTGTGCCATTGCTGACACAAATGTCCCCAGCCCAGGGGTGGCATCACGCTGGGTGTGCCCTCAGAGCTGGCACAGGGATCTCAGCAGCCACCCCCTGAGCACCTGCTGGCCTTGGCATGGGGAAAATGGGAATTCTGGAGGAAGCAGCAGCACTCCTGCGCTGGGGGCTGTGGTACAATCGTGGAATCACAGAGTGCTTTGGGCTGGAAAAGCCCTCCAGGATTGAGCCCACCCTTCCCCAGCACTGCCAAGGCCACCCATGTCCCCAAATGCCACATCCACAGGGCTTCCAAATCCCTCCAGCAGTGGGAATTCCACCACTTCCCTGTGCCAGCAGCTGAATGTTGGGATGGGTGTCAGCATCTTCATTCCTCTAGTGGGATGGAGGTGAAAATTTGGCACTGTGGGGTGATGGTGGTGGTGGTGGGATGGCCCCAGGACAGCCCCAAGCGCCTGTTCCACCCCTTCCCCTTGGAAAGGGATCCCAAGGAATGCTCTGTGTGTGTGTGTCTCTCCTTCCCTTCTCTTCATCACTGGAGGTAATTGATAGATTCCAGTACAAAAGCTCCCTGTTGAAGCCTTGTTGAGTTTAATGAAGTGATGCTGCCCTGCCTGGGAATGAAATAAAAACCCTCCCAAGTCAGTAACCTGCACATGAGCAGGTGATTAAAATGCTTCATTCCAAACTGCCTGGGATTCTGAGCCATTTCCCAGATAGGCTTCCTGATTAAAGGAAGTCACAGTAAAAAATGAAGGATCAGGAAAAAAAAAAGAAAAAGTATTAAATAATCAAAAAACCATAATGATAGCAGAAGGATAATGTTTCTCCTGAACCACTTTTCCAGGCTTGCAGCATTACCCTGCTGGTGCTTCCAAGTCAGACCACATGTCTGAACAGATAATTTTTTGCATTTTTTTTGTGCTGGGCTAACTGTAAATACCTGCCTGCATTCAAGGATGGCGTTTCACAGGCGCTTCTTCCTTCTGCAAAATTACAGCTCCAGCTCTGGGCTTGCCTCGACAGATTCCTGTCCCCAGAGCTGGGGGTGCTGCTGGGGCAGGCTGCAAATCCAGGCTCTGGGTGTCTGATTTGGGAAATTCATCTTGTGGTATGAAAATGTTGATGAATTCTGGAATTACAGAATGGTTTGTTGGAAGGGACCAGAAAGATTATCCTGTTTCAACCTGTGGCAGGGACATCTTCCAGTGTCCCAGGCTGCTCCAAGCTCCATCCAACCTGGCCATGGACACTTCCAGGGATCCAGGGGCAGCCACAGCTGCTCTGAGCAACAAATCTCAGCTGTAAAGATAAAACCAGCTGAGCCTTCCCTGGTTTTCCTCAAAATTAGAAAATACTGCCATGGACAGATCCCACCTCCGTGAAAGATGTAGGAATTTGGGGCTGAAAAGTAAATTGAGTACAAAATTACTGCAGTAAATGTAAGTGTAGGCCTCCCAGAAAAGAATGGATTTTGTGGAGCCATTAATGGGCAGCTCAGGAATGTTAATTTTCTGTATGTTTGTCGTGGATGAGGGATATTAGCTGGGATAATTATGCAGATTGCACATCCAAACACGCCGGCAAAGAGCAGCAATAACTAACGTGAGCCCAAAACTGAGGCAGGCAGGCTCTGAGTGAACTCTCTGAGCAGGACACAGGCAGGTTTAAACTCTGCAAAATGGGCAGCTGGCCTCGGCTTCAGCAAAACTCCCTCATTCTGGGGGTGTTCAGGCAGTGGAAAACACATCAGAGCTGGGGGTGGTTCTGTGGAGAGGCTCTGACCCCTGGCTGAAGCACGAGCTGCTTTCCAGAAGTGCTGTAAAAAAAAAAAAGATCTCTGAGTGACTCAAAGAAATTGAAATCACTTTGAGTTTAAGGACTTGAAACGAGTTTTGGGAATCCTTCTGTTCCTGCTGAGGATTTTGCCTGGCTGGAATTTTGGGTGTCCTGTAGGGGTGATGGGGCTCAGAGAGGCTTTGATGTGGTTGCAGGGACACGAGTGCTGCTCGGGGTGAGTTGTGCTTTTGGAGCTTTTGGAGCGAGGGGAGGAAGGGGAGCCTGGGATTCCTCATGTTCTCAGCTGGATTTCCCACTGGACATCTGGAAAACCCCTTTTGGAATGGGTTTCTCCTGGGGCTGGCCCTGCTCTGGGGGCTCCAGGGGATATGAGTTTGGCTCCTGGCCTGGGGTGGTTGATGGATAAACTCTTGATCCAAAATCAGGAGGTTTGCAGCAGCAGGCTGGGGAAATAAAAGTGAAAGAAAATCACAAACTCTTCTGGTCTGGAGGAAAAAATCTCCTCTTTGGGGTCAGGGAAAAGAAGAATTAGATCTCCTTGGCTTTGTGATCCTTGTGGGCACTTTGGAAGACCTTGGGATGAGCAGAAGGTGTGCACCAGGCTCGGCTTTTCCTCCTTTCCTTTGCCTGGGTGTCAGAGGCAGCTGGAGTTTGAGGAAGGATTTTTAGGGTTGCTGATCCTCTGTCCCCTGTGAGAGCTCCAAGGTGGGAGCACCTCCTGTGCCACCCTGCCAGCACCTCCCTGGGGCTCAGTGGGTGACAGAGGCGGTGGCCAAGCTGTTGCAAGGTTCAGCATCATCACTCTCGGTTTTCTCTCCCAGTTACCTCTGGACAGGAGGAATTTTGGTGCCAGGAGCCCCCTGGCAGCTGATGGATGAGGTGGGAGGCTGTGCTGTGGGAGAGATTTCAGCTGATGAACAAAGTCAGTTTTTGGTGGAAATTTGTTGATATTTAGACATTGCTGCAGTGAAAAGTTTGCCCTGTGTTGTGATTAGTGAGTGACTTAATTACCTCCCTCACAGGGCTCATTAAACTGCCCAGGCAAACTGGGCTCCAAGGGAGTGCTCCAGGGAATGGCTACATCCTCTATGTGACAAAACTATCAACTATGGGACAAAACTATGGGACAAAATGGGTAACTATGGGACAAAATTATTAATTATTAATTAGGGACCCTTCATTGAGTGAGTGGTGCCTGCTCAGCCATTCCTCTTCCACCTTGGAGCAATGTGACAGCAGGATTTTGGCTTCCCCTTGTCCCAGGGCAGAAGGACAGAGATTTTCTCTTGGGATGGGCCAAATCCTGTTCCAGCCATGGTCCTACACCCCCTCAGGAGCCAGGATCAGGACACCTGAGGGAACTGCAGAAAACACAGCCAAAAAGACAAGACCCACCATGAATTTTTCACCCCCCGTTTTTCCTCCACATTTCTTCGAGGTCAGCCCAGAGCTTCAGCAGCTGTGGTGGCTTGGGAAGAGCTCTCCATGGAGAGCAGGAGGGATGTTCTGAGGGGTGCAGGGTTTTGGGCAGGGACAGGAAAGTGCCCCAACCTTGGCACGTGAGATGTCGGAGCGGCAGGAGCACGCCTGGATTTTCTTGTTGTTTTAGAGCTTATGTTAAGTGCTGCTGAAAGGGGAAGGCTTTATTTTCTTACACCCACCAGCGTGTTTACTTCCTTGTACCTTCTGGAGTTCAAAGGGCCCTTTCATTAAAAAAAAAAAACAACAAAACCCTTCAGACAGGCCCTTGTGTTGTGGCTGTGTGTGCTGAGGGCCCGGCCATGGCTGTCTGTGCTTCTGAGGGGAGCTCCTTCCACCTGAGGGTTTGCAGGAAAAGATGGGTGCATCCTGATGGCCGTGGGCTCCTTTCTGTCCCTGAGGGCTCCTTTCTGTCCCTGTGGGCTCCTTTCTGTCCCTGAGGGTCCCTTTCTGTCCCTGAGGGTCCCTTTCTGTCCCTGTGGGTTCATTTCTGTC